>JBCHJU010075700.1:0-11084 GCA_039654505.1 Plocamopherus imperialis | reverse complement strand
TAATAATAATAATAATAATAATAATAATAATAATAATAATAATAATAATAATAACAATAATAATAATAATAATAATATGGTAACATTCATTCGTATGCATTACTCATTCACTGACAAATTTCATGGTGTATGGATGAGGAGACACCTCAGCTGAAGACCGAGAGGTCAGAGGTTCGAATCCAGTGACGGGCGCCGTGTTCAGTCCTTGGAAATGGCGCTACTTGACATGATACAAGTGATTATTCGCCTTTCTGGTATAGTTATAATTCGCATCAGGGACCAAAAAACCGACATTATTTGCCTTAATTGCTTCAAAGATCTACTTTAAGTATGCATGTGTAAATTGTTCATTGTCTTAAAAGGGCAAACCAGAATCTAGATCTAGATCTACTAACTAGGCCTGTACTAGATGTTCTAGTTATCAAAAGTAGACAACGTAAGTGAAATAGCAAGTAAAAGCAATTCCTAACTTACTTTTTAAAGGCAATACACAATTTATACAATTTATTGTAAGTTATCTGGTCCGTGATGCGAATTATAACTAAAACAACATTACCACCAATTGGGCGACTAATGCCAGGGTTATCCGCCCCAGAAGGGCGAATAATGTGAGCCTTACATGATACATACAATATCCCACCCCAAGCAGCTCTAAAATGAGTACCACCTGGCCATTAGTAGAGCTCTTCCTGTCCGGAAATTCGTAAAGTCGCCTACCAAGCGGCCTGTCTTGTTCTTCGTGTCATGTGATGCTGTTGGTTGGGGTCCCCGTGTATTAATCGTAAAGCCCTTTCGGCACATTAACTTTAACCCTTTCCGTGCCAGGGGTATACACTGGCAAAATGGCATCCCTGTACAGGGGACCATCAGCCTTATTGGCGCCAATGTCGGCTATTTTTTTTAAAGGAATTTTAACTACGTTTATTGTAGAGACCAGTCTTCTATTGTTTAATTATACTGTGCTAAAAATTATATGGCTTAAATTCCCTTAGAAGTGCAGTGCTATAAACAGCAACGACTCATAAGACCGCAAATTTTAAGGGCCTATGGCCTATGTCGACCTATGTCGTAAGAGCAGCGCCGAAAACTGGAGCAATTACTGTAAATAACCTTGTCTGAGGGTCAATGAAGTGAAATCACAATGTCCCTTTATGAATTTCAATATTCGAACAACAAACCTTTCGCCGGTTGTCAGCACGCACAAAACCGCATCTGTGCTACTGTGACCATTGACCATCTACCCAGCTGGTTCAGCTCTCCCTCAGCAACACACAATAGCATCTGTGCCCCTGTCACCAGTAAACATCTACCCTGCTGATTCAGTCCTCCCTCAGCCAGGACCGCCAGGGCAACAACAGGGCCTGTCGGAGTGCCAAGAGGAGAGAGGCCCAACCGACCGCCGCCACTGCCCGCCTCGAAACTCCCTCCCGGACACATCTCGACTCCCAAAGAACTTTCAGACACCCGTAGTGGCCGGAGATGAGCGCCGCTGCAAACGCCCTCTCCTCATTCCCGGGAAATGGGCACAGGCCTCGACTTCGGCGTATGCGCTGACTGTGACTGTGACTGTTACTGTGACTGTGACTGTCACTGTGACCCCGACCCACCTTGATGTGGTAAACGAGGCGCTCAACACAGCCGACGTGTCCCTTCCCACACGCACAAATCAGAGCCGTGGTGGTTCCGTCGTCGCTCACGGCATCCACGTCTACGTTCTTCGACGACCCCAGCAGACGCTCGACGCATCCCACGTGGCCTCTTGCGCACGCGTACATCAGCGCGGTCCACCCTTCCGCTTCCTCCCTGGCGTTCACGTCAACGGCGTTGCCGGCAGCCACAAGATATTCTACGCATTCATCACGGCCCCGAAGGCAAGCCATCATTAGCGCCGTCCTTCCGCCGCTATCGTCCCCGGCATTGACGTCGGTGTTCGGCGCGTCCAAAAGACGTTGCACGCATTCGGCGCTGCCCCGAAGGCAAGCCATCATAAGCGCGGTCCTTCCGCTGTCATCCTTAGCGTTGACGTCGGCGGAGCCATTCGGCGATTGGACGAGGCGCTCGAGGCACCGAACGTGGCCTTGGTGGCACGCCGATATGAGCGCTGTCCTCCCGGCGTCGTCCCTGGCGTTGACGTCAACGCCCCTCGCCGCCGCCAGAAGAAGCTCGACGCAATGAACGTGGCCTTGGTGGCAGGCCTGCATCAACGCCGTCCCTCCGGCCTTGTCGGCGGCATTGATGTCCACCCCCGCGAGCTTAACAAGACTCTCCACGCACGCCACCTGGCCTTCCTGGCACGCCAGCATCAGCGCCGTCTGCCCATCGCCGTCCCGGGCGTTGACCTCCACCGCGCCGCCCCCCACAACGCCCAGAAGGGCGTCCAGACACCCAATGCGGCCCTCCTGGCACGCGTACATCATCGCAGTCGCCCCCTTATCGTCCCTGGCATTGACGTCGATGCCCCTGACATCGGCCAGGCGTTGGACGCATCCAGCGTTCCCCTGGTGACATGCCGCCATCAGCGCTGTCCATCCGTCGTCGGAGGGATCCCCGGCATTGACGTCCACGTCACCACTTCCGGCCAGAAGCCGCTCCACGCATTGCTCGCGGCCTTCCTGGCATGCGAACATCAGCGCCGTCCATCCGGAACGGTCCCTGGCGTTGACGTCGATGCCGCGCGCCTTCACCAGACGCTCGACGCACCCAACGCGGCCACGACTGCACGCGTACATCAATGCCGTCTGTCCGTCAGTCTTGTCCACCGCGTTCACATCGAGTTCAAGGTCACCACCAGCACCAACACCACCACCAGTAACATCACCACCACCACCACCACCAGTCGTGGCTTCCATGAGCCGGTCAACGCATCCTTCATGGCCCCCGATGCAGGCGCAAATGAGTGCCGTCCGACCGTCGCTGCCGCTGGCGTTGATGTCGACTCCCCTGGCCTTGACCAGCCGCGCCACGCTTTCCGTCCGGCCCTCCTGACACGCCCACACCAGGGCCGTCCGTTGGTGTCCATCGTCCACGGCGCTCACGTCAACGCCCTCAACCTCCAGGAGGCGAGCCACGTACCCAGCCAGGCGGCCCGAGTAGCAAGCGTACATCAGAGGGGTGAACCCGGACGCGTCCTTGACATTGACGTCGATGCCCTCCGACCCCAAGAGACGGTCGACGCATTCGAAGTGGCCTCTCTCCCACGCATGGACGAGCGCCGTCCTGCCATCATCATCGGCCCTGGCGTTGACATCCACGCCCTTTACCTGAAGGAGAAGCTCAACGAACTCGGCACGGCCTTCTTGGCACGCCCGTATAAGCAGCGGTGCGGGTCTCCCACCTTTGCAGTTCTCCTTCGCATTGACGTCAATGCCGTCTGCTCTGAGAAGACGCCTGACGCATTCGTCGTGGCCGCCGTCCCATGCCGTGACGAGCGCCGTGCGTCCCTGTTTATCCTTGGCATTGACGCCCCCTGTGGCGTCTACCCGGACAAGACGTTCGACGCATTCGGAGCGACCCTCGAGGCACGCACACATTAGCGCTGTGCGTCCGTTGTCATCCGTGACGTCCATGGCGAGGTCTTCCGCGCCCAAGAGACTTTCGACCGATTCGACGTGGCCGTGTTTGCATGCCAGCATCAGCGCTGTCTGCCCGTCCGCGCCTCTTGCGTTGACGTCGATGGACTCGGCCCTGACAAGTAGGTCAAGGCACTGAACATGACCCCCTCTGGCTGCGCGCATCAGGGCCGTGGTTCCATCCATGTCAATCGTGTTCAAGTCAACGTCCTTGACATTGACGAGACGCTCGGCGCACTGAAAACGACCGTCTTGGCACGCCCATATCAACGGCGTGGTTCCCTCTTTATCAGTGGCGTTGATATCGACGTCTTCGACCTTGAGGAGACGGTCGACGCAGTCAATATGACCTCCAAAACAGGCGAACATTAGAGCCGTGTGGCCGCCGTCAGTCCTGGCGTTGACGTCAAAGTCCTCCAGCTGCATGAGACGTTCCAGGCATCTCACGTGTCCCGACTGGGAGGCACACATAAGTACCGCCAACGTCGATCCATCGTCGATCAAGGTTGCGATATCGACCTCCTGCATGGCAACTAAAGGCACGAAACAGTTAGCATGGCCGAGCTTGTAGGCGTACGTCAGCGCCGAGTAACCGCCGTTATCCACTGCGTTGACATCGATGTCCTTTTCCTCGACGAGACGGGCCAGGCACTCAAAATGTCCTCCCTGGCATGCCTGCATAAGCGCCGTCCGCCCACCGTCGTCCTTGGCGTTGATGTCAATGTCCTTGACCTCCAGAAGACTCAGCACGCATCCCACGTGACCCTGGACGCATGCGCACATCAGCGGCGTCTGTCCGTCGTTAGCGCTGGCGTTGGCGTCGAGGCCTTCCGCTCCGAGCAGAAGGGAGACGCACTCAGCATGACCACGATGGCACGCCGTCATAAGCGCCCTCCACCCCGCCTCGTCCCTTGCGTTGACGTCAATGCCCCTCACCGCCAGGAGACGGCCGACGCAGGCCGCCTGGTTCTGGTCGCACGCGAACATCAAAGCCGTCCTTCCGTGGCCGTCCCTGGCGTTGACGTCGATGCGCCTCTCCTCGAGAAGACGCTTGACGCACGACTCGTGACCTCGGTGACAGGCGGACATGAGGGCCGTCTGCCCCTTGTCGTCCCTGGCGTTCACCTGGACCTCTTGGGCCGCCAACAGCAAGCGCTTGACGCACCCGACGTGCCCCTGCAGACTCGCGAACATCAGCGCCGTCCAGTGGCAAATGTCCGTGGCGTTGACGTCGATGCCCTTCGCCTGGAGGAGGAGGCCGACGCATGCGTCGTGGCCTTGGAAGCAGGCAGACATGAGCGCCGTCTGGCCCTCCTCGTCCTTGGCGTTGACGTCAATGCCCCTGGCCGCCGGGGCTGTCAGCAGGCGCTCCACGCACAGCGCGTGGCCGTGAAAGCTCGCGCACCTGAGAGCCGTCGCTCCTTTGCTGCACTTGCTGTTGACGTCAACGCCTTCGAGCTCCAAGAGGAGTTCCACGCACTCGGTGTGACCCCTTCTGCTCGCCACGCTGAGCGGCGTCCAGCCGTCACAATCCCTGGCGTTCACGTCCATGGCCTTGACCTCGCCCAGACGCGCGACGCATTCCGCGTGACCTTCCCGGCACGCATACATCAAAGCCGTGTTACCGACACTGTCCGTGGCGTTGACATCGACGCCTCCCGTCCCCGCCGCCGTGGAAAGATCGAGAAGACGGCCCACGCATTCGACGTGGCCTCCGTGGCACGCGTACATCAAGGCCGTCCGCCCATAATCGTTGTCCCTGGCGTTCACATCAACAACGCCCGCCCTGGCCTCGACTAGAACGGCAACGCACGCAGCCTGGCCTCCAATACACGCGCACATCAGTGCAGTCTGTCCGTCGTCGTCACGGGCGTTCAAGTCAACGCTCTCCGCTCGAACAAGGGCCTGAACACAGCCGACGCGTCCATCGAGGCAGGCGTCCATGAGCGCGGTTCGGCCAGCTTTCCCCCTGGCGTTGACGTCGACGCCTTCTTCAGCCCTCCTCACCAAGCGAGCCACGCAATCGACGTGGCCGTTCGCGCATGCCCGCATCAGCGCCGTCCCGTCATCGTGATCCTTGGCATTGACGTCCACGCCCTTCACCTCGAGAAGACGCCCGACGCATTCAGCGCGTCCGTGTGTGCAGGCGAACATGAGCGCCGTGAGATTGTTCCGTTCCACGGCGTTGACCTCGATGCCCTCCGACTCGACCAAGCGTGCGACGCATTCTACGTGGTCCTGGTAGCAGGCGTACATCAGCGCCGTGTGGCCGTTGCTTCCCTTGGCGTTGATGTCGACCGACTCCAACTCGACCAGCCGCTCAAAGCATTCGACGTGGCCCTGGTAGCACGCGATCATCAACGCTGTCCATCCTTCATCGGTGGCGGCATTCACGTCAACGCCACTCACCCTGACCAGTCGCTCAAGACATCGGACCTTGCCCTGGAAACAGGCGTACATGAGCGCCGTCCGTCCGCCGCCGTCCCCGGCATTGACGTCGATGCTCCTCGACGCGACCAGGCGCTCCACGCAGTCGACGTGGCCCTGGTGACACGCGTACATCAGCGCCGACTTCCCATCGCTCTCCTTGGAGTTGACGTCGAGGCTCTTCACCTCAAACAGACGGTCGACGCATTCGACCATACCCTGAAAGCAGGCGTACAGCAGCGCCGTCTGCCCGACAACGTCCCGGAGGTTGACGTCAATGCGCCCCACCGCGAGCAGTAGTTGGACGCAGTCATCGTGACCCTGGTGGCACGCAAAGGTCAGCGCCGAGCGCCCGTTTACGTCCGCGGCGTTGACGTCAAGGTTCCTGACTTCTGCCAGACTTTGCACGCATTCAGTGCGTCCCCGAGAGCAGGCCATCATGAGCGCCGTCCTTCGCCGCTTGTCCATGGCATTCACGTCTACGGTCCTTACGCCCAGCAAATGGTTGACGCAGGCGCCGTGCCCGTTCAGACTTGCGTTCATTAGCGCCGTCCTGCGGTGCGCGTCTCTTTCATTTACGACAACGTACGCGTCTGGACTCCCGCAGATGATTCCGACGCTTTCCGACGACCCGAATTCGCTGGCAAACATGAGAGCGTTCGTGCCGTATCTGTCCGTAGCGGCTACGCTGGTGCCTTTACGGTCGATGCACCTTTTCACGATCTCAAAGTGATTCATGCTTGCCGCCAACATCAAAGGGGTCAGCCCTCCCCTCCCCTTCGCGTTGACGTTAATTTTCACCTTCTTAAGATACAAATCAACCAACTTAAAGTGTCCGTGCAGAGACGCCCACGTGAAAGCTGACATGCCTTTCGCGTCTTTCGCGTTTGGGTCTACGCCGGCGTCGATTAGAAGCTCACAGCAAACGTCGTCGCCGTTTTCCGTGGCGTACATCAGGGCGTTCCACCCGTTTCTGTCCCTGAGGTTGGTGCCGATGCCCTCCTCCCGAAGCAACAGCCGCACGCACTTGAACTTGCCGCTCATCGATGCCATCATCAACGGCGTCACGTGGTTTGGGTCGCTCTCGTTGACCCCGACGCGGCCAGTGCGGAGCAAGAAGGCAGCGGACCGCGCGTGGCCCCCAGTGCACGCGTACATGAAAGCCGTCATGCCCGCGTCGTCTCTAGTGTTGACGTCAACCCCGCGGGTTCGCAGCAGCTTCATGACACACCTACCGTGGCCGTTCATGGAGGCGTATGTCAAGGCCGTGCGGCCGTTGTTACTCTTGGCGTTTAGATCCACATCAGGGTACCGAACGAGGACGTCCACGCAAGTGTAAGCGCCGCGTTCGCTCGCGATCATCAGCAGGGTCTTCCCGTTCAGGCGGAAGTTGACGTCAGTGCCGCTCTCCGACAGAAGAGACTGCATGTCAATATGGCGCCGCGACATGCACAGCAGCCGTAAGGATTTCTGATTTCGTTCGGCCGAATAGATCTGGCTCTCATCACGAGCGTCGGATCCTTCGTTCTGATCTTGACGCTCGTCCAAATGAGACTCGTTTACGCCTCTGGCCATGTTGAACTCGAAGATCGCGTCCGAGCACCGATAACGCTCGTTGTTCCTCGCTAAGCTCTTGGCAGTGAGGCCCGCGTCGTTTCTCGCCTGCACGTCGGCTCTCAGGCTGAAAATCAGGAGTCGGGCGCACCTGTAGTGGCCGTTCTGACAGGCAAACATGAGCGCCGTCATGCCGTCGTTTGTCCGGGAGTTCACGTCCAAGCCCTCAACGCCGAGCAGGAGATCGACGCACGCGACGTGGCCATGCGTACAGGCCAAGGTCAAGGCCGTCTTTCCGGAAACGTCACGAGCGTTGACGTCGACCCCCGGAACCCAGAGGAGAAGTCTCACGACCTCCCTGCTCCCGGACCCGGCTGCGAACATCAGCGCCGTCCTTTCCCTGTGGCCTCTTTGATTGACATCGACTGCTTCGGCGCCCGCGTTGGCCAGGAAGTACTCAACCCACTCGGCGTTTCCGTGGAGGCAAGCCATCATCATGGCCGTCATACCCTTGTGATCGGCCTCGGAAAAAATTGTCCTGCTGGCAGCGCAACCGTACGCCTTGGCGCGCTGCAGGCGTTTGACACACGCTGGGTTGCCGTTCTCGGCCGAGTAGGTCAAGGCCGTCCAGCCCCTGCCGTCCTTGACCTTGGCGTCCACGCGCGGCAGTATCCGCCCGGCCAGCCCTGCGTTGCCGCCGAGGCAGGCCAGCATGAGGAGGTTGATGCCTTTGTTGTCGCTCAGGCCCACGTCGACGCCGAAGCTCATGACCACGTGCGACTCGAACCAGGAGGCACCGTTCAGACAGCACTGCAAGACGAAGGTCCGGCCCTTGGCGTCACGCGCGTTGAGGTCGATGCCCCCTTGGATCGTCACGCCGTCTTGCACCAGGCAGCTCCACACGTGGAACGAGCTGGTCTTGGACGCCACCAGCATCAGGGCCGTCTTGCCAGTCTTTCTGCATCTGGCGTTGATGTCGATGCCCTCCACTTGAAGCAGTCTCCGCACGCAGGCGAAATGGCCGTGCTCGCAAGAGAACATGAGCGCCGTCATGCCGTTCGCGTCGCTGGCGTTGGCGTTGGCGGCGTCCTCCCTCTCCAAAAGACAGCGCACGCACTCCTCATGGCCGTTTCGACACGCAGACATTAGGGGCGTGGCGCCGTCCGCATCACGCGCGTCGACGATAACGTTTTCCACCTCTAGCAGGAGGCGGACGATTTCAATATGGCCGTTCTGGCAAGAAGACATCAAGGCGGTCATTCCACTGGCATCACTAGCATTTACATCTACGTTTTCCAACTTTAAAAGGTGACGCACGCATTCAACGCGACCATTCTCGGAAGACAGAATCAGCGCTGTCTTTCCATTCACATCTCTGGCATTAAAATCGACGTCGTTTTCTCTCTCTAGCAGACTATCCAGGCATTCTACATGACCGTTCTGGCACGACAGCATCAGTGCTGTCATCCCTTTCCCGTCCCTGGCGTTCACACCGATGTCTTTCACTTCCAAGAGACTCCGCACACTTTTGACGTCACCGTTCTGAAATGAAAACATCAAAGCGGTCGAGCTATTGAGGTCGCGGGCGTTTACGTTGATGTTGTCCATCCCTAAAAGGCAACGCGCGCATTCAGCATGACTATTTCGGCAAGCGAGCAAAAGGGCCGTCATCGCATTCTCATCGCACGCATTGACGTCAACCCCCTTCACCTCAACGAGGCGGCGAACACAGTCGACATGGCCGTTCTTGCAGGCCAGCATAAGGGAGGAGGAGCCCTCCACATTTTTTGCGTTGACCTCAGTCTCTCCTTTCCCGACGAGGCAACGCACACATTCAAGACTTCCGCTTTGGCACGCAAACATCAGGGCGGTAGAGTCGTTTACGTCTCGCGCATTTACATCAATCCGGCCTGTCTCAAGTAGACACTCTACGCATTCGGGATTTCCGGTCTCGCACGCAAACATCAACGCTGTTGACCCGTGAACATCCGCTGCATTCACATCGACACCGTCCTTCTGGGCAAGACAGCGGGCGCATTCGTGATTACCGTCCTTGCATGCAACCATGAGGGCCGTCGCTCCACTTGCGTCGCCGACATTAAAATCAACGTTCTCCATTTCAACAAAAGCGCGCACGCACTCAAGGCGGCCTTGCTGACATGCGCACATGAGCGCTGTTTTTCCGTTTACATCCCTGGCATTGAGATCAACCCTCGGCACCCCTCCAATCGCAAAAACGGATGTGACGTGGCCACCCAGACAGGCGTACATCAGCGCCGTCTTCCCACCCAGGTCGCCCACGTTCACCTGGATATTCCTAACCCGGCACAGATGACTCACGCACTCGACGTGACCGCGCTTGCACGCGTGTATCAGCGCCGTCATTCCGTGCGCATCTTTATAATTAACACTATCGCAGTGGCGTTCTTTTGCCAAATGTTCAACGCATCCCAGAGAGCCGTTCAGACACGCGTACATCAGGGCCGTCCGTCTGTCTTTGTCCCGAGCGCACTCGTCGACCCACCGCTCCGCTTCTGTGACGAGATGACGCACGCATTCCACGTGACCATTCTGGCTCGCCAACATCAGGGCCGAAGCGTCGTCGTCATCCGTGGCGTTGACGTCGATGTCCCCTTGCTGGAGCAGGCGTGTTGCGATTTCCACGTGGCCATAGAGACAGGCAAGCATCAGCGCCGTTCTCCGCCGTCCGCCCCTCGCGTTGATGTTCACCCGGTCCTGCCCAAGACGAAGAAGAAGGAGATGATCCAAACACTGAACATGTCCTCGTTCGCTGGCAGCAAGCAGCGCTTTTGCTATCCTCTGCTTTTCCAAGGTGTCACCTTCCTCGACCTTGACATTTTGAAGACAGCATGCACAAAGGTCGCCGCCACCACTACAATTATAATTGTTTTCATCCATTATGGAAATCACTAAAGCTTTCTCCCCAATGTCCGTCTATATTCCAATTAAGCAATAAATATAAAATATTAGTAGTGTATTACAAGAATATTATGGAGTAAGAAAGCAAGAGCGCGGTTCATTTGTCCTAGGCAATTCAAATCTGCTTCGATTCTCGCCTTAACCAATTTTATGTTTCGCTCTACATTTTTTTTTTTTTTTTTTTTTTTGTCTGCGAAACTAAAAATGATAAATGTCCTCTCTGTGTTGGTATTGGTAATCATACTCATTGGGGACTTTTGCAGTTGTCTGGATCTATTGCGTCGCTAAATATTCCAACCGGCTGAGTTCGTACGAGGCAGAATTCCATCATGCCAAAGTCACAGAGAGATGATTCTATTCATTGGTTAACACTGGAGAAAAGACTGTTTGTCAACTTTGGATTTCTGCAACTGTACGCTGGGCCGGCTAGCAAAAGAAAAAAAATATATATGTACAAACTATATTAATCCTTCCTGAACAAACAAACAAAAAAAAAATAATAATAATAATAATAATGTAATAATAATAATAATAATAATAATAATAATAATAGTAATAATAATAATAATGATAATAATAATAATAATAATAATA
>JBCHJU010075589.1:0-11086 GCA_039654505.1 Plocamopherus imperialis | reverse complement strand
ATTGTTGGTACGGTTTTTATCATTATTGATGCAGATGTGCGTATGCAGTTTATGCTTGTTTGATGTCATTTTTCGTAATTACCCCCGTGTACCCCCAAATGGGCGGGACTGAGCTGCCTGTGACCAGGGATATTACAGCAGAACTATAAATATCTCTGCTGTGACGTAGGAGCTCTCTTGGAGGCCCGCACGACTATACTTTAAAAAGATGGAGGCCGATCTCGAAAACGAATGAAGTCAATTTTTCGGTAAATTTCAAAAATTAATTACTCCTTAATTAAGAATCAGTTGGTTATCTCAATAGGTAAAGGCACTTCTAGAGCCCTAAAGGAGTCTACCTTACAAATCTGAGCCAAATTCTTTTAAAAATAAGACCGCTAGACTAAAACGCAACTTTACCCGTGCTGTATTTAAGTAAGATTACTATTACCGAGACCAGAGCACCTCCTCAGCATAGAATATTTTCTTTCCTTGAAGAAGTCTACCAACCCCCTATTGCCCACCTTTGCATCGATGCAGTGCAGCGGCTGTCGCTCAGCCGGACTGGGTGGTACCTCTTACCGGTCTACCGTCGGAATAGACCCTGAAGAAAATGTCCCTTCGGGACCGATAAAGGTCATTTTATTTCGTTTTATTTTTCTTTTATAAAAAGGATGGGGGGGGGGGGGGAGAGAGTCTCGATTCGGGCTTTGAAAATGGTACACGTAGTTCATAATATCCTGTTGGCTTACTGCTTTGCCAGTGAAACGCGAAAGTGCTTATTTAAAAAGCATTGACAAGGGTAAACGTCAACGTAATTGCACTTTTTTGCTTTGTCTCAAACAGCATTTGATAAAGATCTAAATTCATCAGTCAGCAGTTGTTGTTTTTTTTTTTTTTTCTGTACCTCGTGTCACCAAAGAGCATAGCATATTCGTATTTTCGTTACAAGCAACTACAATGCTTTCCCCCCATTTATTGAGTATCTGCAGTAATGAAGGAACTAATTGCTGCTATAGGGGCATATTATGCGTAGAGCTGTGATGATCTAATGATCTGCTTATTCGCCTGAGTAGTAGGGTGTTGCGCAAGAGACTGAAACTAATGGTGGCTTTGAGCACTTAATGACACGGGGGTACTTTGGTGAGAATATCAACACGTATCGAGTATCGGGAATTAATTACACAAACGGGTCGACTGACGTAATCGATTACCATTGTTTTGTAGCAGCCTTGTGGATAATTTATTCTTTCATTGGCAAAAATATAGGCAACTGTGCGCAGAATAAAAATCAGTTACTTTTGTAGTCATCGTGGCAAGTGGTATAGTAATGACAGTATGGAGTCTAGGTAGAAAGTGACCAATACGGGCAAAATACAACTAACAAAAGATATTGCTAAAAAAAATAAAGGTTTAAAATTTTGAGATTCTCATTATTTTTTTTTTTTAAGATGCAAAGTCTAGTAAAGTCAGTGAGGGTGTTTTTGTTGCGTTTTGCTTGTTTGATTAGATTTTGTTTGTTGCTTTGTTTTGTTTGTTTTCTCTTATGTAGCATTGTTTTCAGAGCTTCCCTATTGTACTAGATTATGTGGACATAATAATATCATACGATTAAAATATAGATTATACGATACCATATATCGTCAATTCTAACGCTTTATGAAAACACATTAATTTGTAGAAAAATAAATCAGGATTTCGCGTGATGCTACTTTACTGTTTTCAACTCCAAGTTTTTTGCTTCCAGGATTTACGCGGAATAATGGCTAATAGAATAACTTAGCATACGCTTGGTTAAAACATAAAATGCAAACTAAAATGCCATTCTATACAATTCGATGAAGTCCAATACAGTATGACATTTACGTGTAAGAAGTTATCATTTAACAACGCTAATGATTTCCTGCTGATAATTATATAAATCTTGTCCTGATCGAAAAAGATTTTGGATGAGAGTGTCACCAGCCTCTTTAATAATTGGGTTATTTATGATAAAGTGTTTTGCAGTCGATCCTATAGACTGAAGCTAAAATAAAATGCATGAAAAGCATTGCACTGAGGAGCCGTAAGCAAAGGCAGCAGGCAAAGAAATGGCCCCCACACCATCACTTAGTGAACAGGCATTTTCTTTAAATTTTGTCGAACCTCTTACAACAAACTAGAAAAAAAAACCCAGACGCATTCCACCGAAAACAAATCCGACAAGTCCTCAATCTATATTACCCTTTGAAGATCTCTAACAATTCACTATACAAAAAAATGACGAAGAACATATTTCCATCTTCATCACACAAAGTCGTTGGCGTCTTTTCGGGCATATCTTGAGGCAAAACAATGACATCCCTGCCAACAAAGCCATGCAACATTACTTTACCTAATTTGATAACGATTTCAAAGAAAGACCAATAACAACCATCGCAATTGTCCTCAACAAAGAAATCTCTCAGATTCATCCCACCCTAAAGCTCAAAGTCAAATTACAATGTATTAGAAGACCTTGAAAACATAAAATCCATCGTTCAAAACCGCAGAGTGGAGAAGAATGACATGGGAGATCATCGAAATTGCTGAGGCGTCCTGCTCCGATGAACAAGACGCGAAAAGCGATTAAGTCGAGTAAATCTTACAAGAGCAAAACATGTATTGAAGTTTGGGTGTAGACGATGCCGCGCGAGTCTCGCTATATAAATATCCACTTTACTTTACTAAATCTCGACGAGACCGGCACAGTTACAAGTTACAGGCACAACGAAATGAATCTAGACGAAAAGGGTGGAATTGTATTACATTGCATTAGGGAGGGAAATGACATATTAGATCCAGACAATTTCAATAGACAAATGATAGACAATTCATACAAATAATTACAAATGCTGAGGAAGGAACGTAATCAAAACTTATCAAAAGGTTCAAATATGTAACCACCGGGCAAATGAACCCAGGGGTAATTGTGACAACGTATGACTGTTGTACGACGTGGCTATGTTCATTACAGCATTTTCAGCCCTTTCGATTGGTCAGAGTTGTCGTTAGAGCTGTTGCCTGCCATCTCTCCGATTGCAATACCGAACGCCCGGCAAGTCAAAATGGCAATGCAAGACATCTTCCTTCCACATGGCTGTGAGGAAAAAGCAACTAAGTTACAGATGCTGCCACCATTTTCTAACTCTGGAAAGTGCTTTTATCTAGGTCATCATACCCACAGGTGTAAGTTGAGTGCTGTTTCCGTAAAGCACATGTCTGGTATCAAACATCTTTCTACGTGGTTGGAAAAGGTGTCGGATAAAAGCGGTCTGAAAATTTCCCTGCATATCGTTGACCGGTAACACTTGACTCAGAAGAACAATTTTTTGTTCAAAATCAACAGGCAGAGAGGTGTGAATCGACTGGCAGTGGCAGTGAACAATCAATATGTGTTTTGGCAGCAAATACATATCTTACTTCAAACAATAGCATTAGCTATCTTATGGTATTTTGAAGTCCGACGTTGTATTATTTTATGATGCCTAAAATAACCAGACATAAAATTATATGAAATCATGCAAGATACATTATGATGTATTTGTGTTTGTGTGTGTGTGTGTGTGTGTGTGTGTGTGTGTGTGTGAATAGAGAGGTTAGTAAACAAGACGTAGACAAGAAGCGAACGAATGCTGTGTTCTGAAGTTGTGCCATCAAGTTTTACAAATCACAGCTTTCCCTTTCTTTCTCTTTCACACCGCTCCTTTTGATTGTGAGTATCACTGTTGTCTATTCTCTCTTCCCGTTTGCTTGGGTTTTTTTTTTCTTGAATTTGTTGATGTTGTATTTTGTTTCTTTTTTTTTTTTTTTGCAATCTGTCTATTTAAGAGACTAGTTGGGCATCCGGCCTTGCCCGGGTTTGTAAAAACATAATACTATTTGTCTGTCTGTTTGTCTACATGTGTATGCATACACTCTATATCTCTGTCTGCCTGCCTGCCTGCCTGTCTGTATGTCTGTCTGTCTGTCTGTCTGTCTGTCTGTCTCGGTAATTTTTCGGTCACCCCAATTCTAAATAAAAATAATTCAATACTGTTTACCTTTGTTGCTTTCTTTGCTAGATTGATTAATAAGTGATAAGTGTATTTTGTACATTCCAGTATTTCCAGGTCATATTTATTTTCCTACGACTCATTCTATAATCATCGAACAGGACCTTTTAAAAAAGATCCACACTCTAGCTCTAGATCTAGAATCTAGACTCTAGATCTAGACTCTAGATCTAGATCTACAGTCTAGATCCAGATCTTTATTTTATTCTTTAGATCTAGATCTAGATTTTGTATATTTATTTTATGCTTGGTTCAATATCAATATTTTTGATTTACTTGTGTTTCAATGTAATTAACTAATATATTTTCGTGAATTTATTTCCCCTTTATATGAAATTGTGACTTAAAATGAATTTAAAATGACTTTAAATAACATATTGTATTTTTGAAGACTTACCTTCCTTGAAACCGTGGGGGTATTTTTAGCTTAAAGTCTAGTCTGCAAAGATGAGAGGTCATTGAAGAAAATTCCATCTCAAAGATCGGATTTTGATTTGATAGAGCCATGCTGTTTGCTTTTGATGAATAGGGGTCATGTCCCTACTTTGATGTATAATGTTCACTGAAAAATCGTTTTTGTAATTTTCAACTGACTTAGTAGATCTACGCGCAAAACCTGCGGGCGGTTCCGGGCGGGGGAGCGCGCAAAAGAAAGGATAAGGGGACATGACTCGGATTTTCTTTTCTCACTTGATGAGGGCCCTCCTGTTCCAGGACTTTCTATTTTCGAAACCTACCACACATGAATGCCGAAAAAAAGACTTGAAACAACCGATTTAATACCACTATCAGTTCATGGGAAACACGCTATGGAGCAAATGCCACCCTACCACAAAAAACTTCCAAACTGATCTGCATATTTAATATGGATCAATTAAGATGCAACTTAAACTACACCAAGAGAACATAGACAATTTACTTGCTATCGAGACTGAAAAATGCACACCGTCTTGATTCAAGGGTCGAAAATCCACAATTACACTGATGTAACTGTCTCTATATAACTCGCACTGTATTCAAACTTGTGGAAGATTTTACATTCAAAATTTTAGAATCGTCATGTCGCTGCCATATATTGATCAACCAAAAATTATAGTTCTGCACACTACTTCATTAAATTTTAGGCTGTCCCACATAACAATATAAACAACGTGTAAAATGCATTTTCATTAACACTGCAGTGAGCACACACATTGACTTCGTTGCGCTTGGTGGAAATCCTTTGTAAGATTGTATTACTATTCTCTTCTCCAAACATAAACAGTTGATTGCGTTTTGCGATCAACTTGTGCTAGACACCTTTCCCAGGACACTTTTTTTTTACACATCTCCTTGACTCTTCAACTACGTAAAGCATATATATGGACAAGAGCACGGTTTAACTCTTAGACAACATTGTGTCAATATATCGGGATGGGAATGACCAGACATCGGCATAATCACGATTTAACCGTTTGACTACAATTTGTCCATATATTAAGTCTGTGCTTATCCCGATATATGGGCGAATTGAAGTAGAAGTATTTAATCGTGCTCTTGCCGATATTGGGATGTAAGTGGTCAAAGAGTAAAACATCTTCTTGATTTAAAAGGAAAGACAAGCCCCCAACGATTATTCAAATTGGATGGACGAGTTATAAGCACAAAGCAAATCATCCCTGAGTCTAATTCGATACAGTCTGTGTGTATTTCAAAACCTAGAACGTCGTTGTGGGAATACGTTGGTCTCTGAACTTCCTACGTCAATATATTACTTTTTGTTTGGGTATTTTGGTTCAATAATTCAATTACTGGACGTTTTTAGAAAATTTGCATCTTTGCACTTACTGCGTCAATATATCACATTTTACTTGGTATTTGTTAGCTCGATATTGCAGATACTAGAACGTTCAAGGAAGATTTGGGTGTCGGCAATTCCTACGTCAATATATTCCTTTTTGTTTGATATTTTATTAACTCGATATTTCAGATACTATAATGTTCTAGGAAGATTTGGGTCTTTGTTCTTCGTACGTCAATATATTACATTTTGTTGGGTATTTATTCGTTAACTCGATATTTCTGATACTATAACGTTCTAGGAAGATTTGGTTCTCTGCACTTCCGGCACCAATATGTTACATTTGTTGTAAATGTACTTGCCTTACAATGCTACGCCACAACACTGCCACAAGACCGATCTTTCGGTATATAGACTTTGGGGGTTTGATGTGCCGACTATGCATATTACATTTTTGGATTTTCTTTTTGTTTGTTTGTCTTGTTGTTTTGTTTACAAAGTTTGAACCGAAACAGCTTCTTACTCTAATATCAGAGCAGATAGATCTAAATTACATTCCTCTCGTCTCGTGAAAATCTCCTTCATGTAATTCTTACGCACACTTGTGCATGTCGAACAGCTGGTGCTAGACGACTGCGTCTATCTCAATGTAGAAAGCAGATAAACGACAACGTATTATCAGCCATTGGAATTTTGAACGCATCGTTCCAATCTCAACCAAACATGAATCAACCAGGAGAGAATGGAGATTCATTCATGTTCTCGCACAGGTACACTTTACCTTTGGGGATTTTACGTAGTAAAAAGCAAATCTTTCTTTGTGAATTATCAACAGTTCCATGCAATGCAAACGCCCATAGCTGGTACTAGTGATGTTTGAGAGTTCATATTTATACTTATTTATCTATTTATTTGTTGTTGTTTTGTTGTGTCTTTGTCGTGTTTGTTGTTGTTGCTTTGTCTCGTTTGTTATTGTTTTGTTTGTTTTGATGTTTTGATTGTTGTTCTTCTTTTTCTTTTTTCTTTTCTTTTCTTTTTTTTTTTTTTGGAGGGGGGGGGGGAGTCGAGAGATTGGGATGTCGTTGCTATTTACGTGCTTTTTGGTTTTACTTTCAGTTGTTGTTTATGATGATGATGTTGACGATGATGCGGATGATGATGATGATGATGACGATGATGCGGATGATGATGATGATGATGATGATGACGATGCTGCTGCTGCTGCTGCTGCTTCTGCTGCTGCTGCTGCTGCTGATGATGATGATGATGATAATGATGATGATGACCGTGAGGGTGATGATGACGATGAGGACAATGATGATGATAATGATTTTCAAAATGCTGATCACATGGACTTAATCAATAATAACCTCGGCCTCTCATGGCCAAAGCCTAAAATTAGAACGGGGAATTTCGACCGGAATTGTTTCGTTTCTCTTTATACATCGCCCTATGAGATCCATCTACTGGAGAAAAAACGGAGATAATGACACAATGTCACGTAGAACCCTGCATGGTCATCATTCTCACGGGGTGACATTACCGGTATCATTAGACTACAAATGATTTGAATCAGATCTGAGGCTGATTATAGTCTTTCGCTTCATAGTCGTCCGACCCGGATGCCTTGGCTGTTTGTGTTATAATTTTTGTCAGGAGTTTCCATCCACACCAACCTTTAGGCTATAATGCATTATTATGTGAGGTTTCTTAGGTCCCTCTCACTTTTCAATAGAAGGAGTGATGCCCTTTGTTTTAATTTGGAGAGTTTGTTGTAAAACACAATAGGTAGATTCGTAATGAGGCGTTCATTAAGAATAAGAATCCAGTAGGCGGGTATCATTATCGTTTCATTCTTTTTAAGTACAGATTTAATGCACTTTTATGATATTTCATGTAGTACATTTATACAGAATTTCTATGTGCAGTAAAATATCCACTTTAATTTTATGCTTGACTTGCAAAAAAGGTATTAGTCTCATTGAGATAAAAGATTTGAATGAAATCGATTTGCGTTAAAATGAATTAATTGTATTGAATGTCTACATTTAAGTGAGTATGAATAACTAATAGCATTGGAAACTAATTAAATTTGTACTCGAGTAGCCGCTTCGATTACTGCATCGATCCCTTTTAGTATTGTTTGGAGTATCGTTTACAGCTTATTTACACGTTGGCAACAACAATGTCTAGATGGAATGAATACGATACCGACAGTTTTTAGGATAGACGGCGAAAGAAGTAAATGTAAAAGAGATCGTTGCTTATCAACCTCCCCTCCCTCTCATCTGCCAGCTGTGTTTTTCCATCCCTCTGTGATCTCCAGCGTCGTTCGTGCACGCCTCAGGTGTCTAGAGAGACCTTAGGCCAGGTATTATGTAAATAAATGTCCGCAAATCCAAAACAAACGCTCATCGGGGGGTCTGCGAGCTTTCCGTTGGATTCACAAGATTGTCTATAGTACACACACACACACACACACACACACACACATATATATATATATATATATATAATATATATATGTATACACATATGTATGTATATATATGTTATATATAATACTTTACATAGATGTTATACATAATGTATTATTCTCCGTGCTGTCGTTATTGCCTTGAGCTAGACTTTCCTAAGTAACAATGCTATTCAAAAGCATTTCCGGTCTCAGCTTTGTGACCTTGCTCGAATTCAAAAATGCTTAGCAGCAAACCATTTAAAATAACTTCCGTTATTCTGTACTTGTTTCAACTAATAGTATCTACTTCAAATAATTGTTTGCAATGTTAATAGTTATTTTACTCCCCCTGCATACCTTCGTTTCATATTTCAATTACTTCCAAAACGAATCTCGTATTTCAATTACTTCCAAAATGAATGTAAGTCACCTTTTATTTATATTCGTTGTAGACCCAACAGACCTGTGGGTCTTATCGGTGGATCTATGAGGCTGGTAATGCATACAACTCTGCAGTTTCCGTTGTTTTTGTGAGCTCCCAGTTCCATTACACGACGATGACCCTGACCAATGGTTCTATGACTGAATCTTCTGCTCAGGTTGGAGGTCACGGAAAGTAGATTCCATAATAGTCTCACGGTTGCCCACTGTAAATGAAGGAGATGCTTTGATTCTCCAGTTCATAGGGGACTGATCTATCCCGTTACCCCCAGAGAATTCAGCCTTCGCTTAAAACGGCGTATAAACGACACTGGTAGGGTACGGCTAACATTGATAAATGTAAAGAAAAGGAATGTCTATTGCCGCGAATCGTGATAAGACATGTAAATACATATTACGGAAATCTGCTGCATTGTCGTACAGTTTATGTAAATAAACAGTAGAGTTGCACATAATACACAAAGCAATAATACAGTGTTACATTTAATTACACAGCAAGTCAATGAAGATCGCCACAGTGCAGCACCCTAGATAGAAAAAAAGAACAAAACAAAGCCAAAACAAAAAGACGAAGAGAAACACACAAATAAAAAAGTATGACTCATTTGAAAGCCAAGACGAAATTATATTTCTGGGTTAAAGCAAGCAGTGTGCTGTTTTCCATCCACTCTAAAAAAAATACTACATTTAAATTGATATGGCATTATAATTTAACAGATCTTATAAAATGAAGTAATCGTAACAGTTTTCCTGAATTTTCGAAGTGAAGTCCCCCGTTAAATTGCGTCTTGGTTGATGAGGGGTTGAAGCCCTAAATAGCCATTTAGTTGTGCCTTTTACATTGGAAAATAATATTTTAAAAACCGTCTTTTTATTCGTCCAGGGTGGTTGGTACATTATCCACTATTGCATTCAACCATCCAAAGCAAGTTTCCAATCGAGAAGAGCTTCGGTAGCCAATTGTAAATCTATGAAATTGGTGATTGCGCTCTCTTTTTCATTTGGGTCTTTTCTAAAGCTAAGTCCAAATCAATGACTAAGATCGTATTTCCCTGGGAAGTGTAACACTAGCGTGTATCAATGATGGACCGTCATGGAAAGTGTAACACTAGCGTGTATCAATGATGGACGGTCAACGTTGCTTTCCTGTCAAAATGATTGCCAGTCAACACTGACGATCTCTTGAAATGTCTCTGGCCTTTCCAAGCAAAATGAAGTCTTCTACCAGCAATCACGCTCCAGTGGAGCAAATGGAATTGAATTCATCTCACATTTAAAGCAACAACAACAACAACAACAACAACAACAACAACAACAACAACAACAAGAAACAACAACAACAACAACAACAACAACTCATTTGAACCAGAAATTAGCCAAGCTTCAAAAATTCACATGCACTCAACATAATGACGTTAATAATCGAATCCCAAGCCAGACGACATTCTCGTAAAGAAAGCAAATAAGCACGAGATAAGAGGAAATATTTTCGTTCCATTTGCCGCAGACAGCGTAAAAGCCATCCTATTAAACAGTTTTCTTTCTAGTCCAAGTCGTGTGATGTATAAAAATATTTACGTATAATACGTATTACTATGCATTTCATGATGAAATCTCTATACTGCTACAGGAGGAAAAGATATAATTTCTAAATCGATCTATTTATTTATTATTTACCCGGTAGATCATTTGCGTCAATGATTCTTCAACTTATATCTACCCCATTCACTGTGATTACAATATCAACATCGCTGATTTCCACGATCTAATCCCTAGACAAGCAAAAGTAAACTTACAAGAACCCAAAACGGGAAGAAAAATCCATTAGAATAACTTCTCCAAACAAAACAAAAATAAACAGAAACAACAACAGCAATTATATTAAAAACAACAATAAACGCAACAAAACAGGTACGTTCCATAATGATTGATGTAGGAGGATGTATCAAAACCAAAACCGAACAAAAATTAGTAAAAAAAACAACAACAAACAAACAAGAAAGACAAACAGAGATGAAAAGAAAAAAAATGATGATCCCACAAAACAGCATTTCCAGAGTCCAAAAGAGTAACAACAAAAATTATAAACTCAGATAAGATGACTCAATCTACAACCCTCTTCCACCACCTCCCGCAACTGAAATATAATGTGAGCGGATAGGTGGAAATTGAGGGAATACGTTTATGCATTGCAAGAAAAAAAATGACTATATATTTGTGCGTGTGCATGTGCATACATGTGTGTGTGTTTGTGTGTGTTTGAGAGAGAGAAAGAGACAAGCAAAGAAAGAGAGAGAGAGAGAGAGAGAGAGAGAGAGAGAGAGAGAGAGAGAGAGAGAGAGAGAGAGAGAGAGA
>JBCHJU010075479.1:0-11089 GCA_039654505.1 Plocamopherus imperialis | reverse complement strand
AGCCATGCTATTTGTTTTTTAATGAATAGGGATCATGTCCCTACTTGGATGTATAATGTTTACTGAAAAATCGTTTTGGAATTTTCAACTGACTGAGTAGATCTACAGTGAGGCGCAAAAATTTCGGGCGGTTCCGGGTGGGGAGCCAACAATGAGCACTAAATTTTTTTAAATAAAGGATATATATATGATATATATATATAAAATATACATATATAATATATATTATATGTTTATACACATGTATATTATAATTGGTTGAAAAATCCTCCCTCTCTCAAAAAGTGGGATTTTATGCGGACAGGGTGGTATGATGTTAGGGTGCAAATTCATAAAGAAAAATCCATTACCACAGAAAAGTGGGTTTCAAGGAGGGACCGGGGTGTAAGGCAGTCACTAAGGATTTTGTACTAGTACTAGTGATGATCTAAAGGTTTGAGATGTGACTTTACACTGATTCTTATTTACTATTTAAACGTGTCAAGCAACATTTTACATGGTGTCTAAGTCTTGTATGTTGTTATATTGAATGGTAAAGAGCCCACGAGAAGTATCTCCTCTAACAATTCATCAAACAAAAAAGTGAGACACTTGGTTGATTCTTCCTCCTGAGGGTATTCGAAACTAAAATATTCACAACACCTGAGAATCTTGATAAATATAGATTCTATCTTATTGCTTTTAAATAAAAAAAAAAAAACAAACAAACATCCTTGATCCAAAAATAATTGATTGCCCTCAAGATATCATGCTTTCCAATCAACATTACAGCTTTTTGCTTTCAAGAACTTGTGTGTATGCACATTAAATAATTCAATAATATTGTATAAAACTAACATTTAGAGTGAGCCTTTATCTTGTGTTACATTATTTATCAAAGTGACTATTCTATTCGTAAAATTAGGCGAATAAACTGATAACACAGTTATTTGTACATTTTGTAGACCTCACTTGTTATATTCCCGGTGTCACCCATTGTTGGCCTACAAATGTCTGCTGAATCTTTATTCTAGTTTGATTTTCTTTTTCTTACTTTCCTAGTTTGCTTGCAAGGTAATCCAAATAATATCCTTAAAAAGGAAACAGTGTCAGCAGCGTTCAAATGAATCTTTATTTTGAACTTGCCTGACGCTATCTGTGAGAGTTTTACATTAATTTTCTTAGTGACGCACACTGTACAGACCCACTCTTGCCTTCGCTGCACCAATACATTTATTTGAATGATTTAATGATTGATACATTTAAATGATTTAAAATCTAGTTAATTGTCGTTTTAAAGATTTCAAAACGACAAATCAAGAATTGACTACATGCCTTGGGTTTTTATAAAGGGATGATAGATTTATTTTTTTCCCTAAACCGAATAAAAATTTAGGTATAGATCTACCAATAGTTGGGACAAATGTACAAATGACAGTCTAGAGTTATTCACACTGTGTTTATGTGTACAAATAAGGCAGCCTTATTTATATGGCCAAATTATATCCAATTAGTACCTTTAACATCATGCCTTCTAAATTAAATTCACTCAACTGTGACACATATTTTTATTTATTAAAAAAAATTCTAGATAAGTGCACACCTATGATGCTAGATCTAGTGATCAAAAAGCTGAAATATCTAGACCTATAATTTTAGCAGTAGCTTAACATGTACTTCGTACAATACATACAATTGTCATACGGTCAAAGCTAGGTATTTAAATTTTCATTTCTAATCACAAACTCACAATAAGACCAAAGTTTATCAGGGAGCTTGAAAACCTGAATTAATCACATAAAAAGGGGATCTGGCTGCAAATGTTATGGCAAAACTAAGAAACCATCGAAACAGTCAAATTTCGAGGGGGAAAAATGTATATTAGCCTTTATAATATGACATAGAATCTATCAGACCATGATGCGATTAAATTAAGTGTGCCATGTATGTGTGTGGATATTGTATCTTTTTACATACGTATGAAATTATTTGATCTTGCATGTAAAGTACACGGAGGCCCATCATAACACTGGATATTATTAATAATACAGTAGTTACAGCCTAATTGGACTTCACTATATCAAAATCACCCCTGTAATTGGTCTTGGATGGTAATTAACCAAAATTTCACTGACTCGACATTTCAATGCTTTGAACATCACCAACATTCAAATTTATTGAAGGGACATAAAGAAACAAACTTTGCGTATGAATAGGTTACTGTGCTCCATGATGCTTAGCATGGATGGGGAAAGAGGAGTCTAGCAAGGGTTTAATGGCAGGTACTGGTCCAGGTATCAATATACAGCTATGGTGTCAAAACTGCTAAAGGACCTGACGGCTGTGAAGCATGCGACGCACTGCCTAGGCCTATGTCCATGACATGGTTGTTGGCCAATCATATCTCATCCCAGCATTTAAGTGACCAACCCCTTGACCCTTCGGTCTCATGGTTGACATGTTGTATGGAGGACAAAGCTTTATATAATAATGCGGCCATCCCTCTGATTGGTCAGTAATTGATTAAAATGATTCTGTTCCATTTTGCTTGGTCGTCTGCCAGAGTCCAAGTGCCTTGTTTGCTTGACAGGACAATTCGATATAGGAATCTAACTTCCTCTTTTTATGAAATGCAACCCCTTTGATGGTGTGATCATTGTCCAACCATGGACTAACCCCCCTCTCGCCAGGTCATTTTGGTTATCTGGAAGTTTCACCTATTTGGACGTTTTCGCTGCTTCGAGACGAGCGACAATCAGGCAGTACTTACTGTATAATAAAATGATTTTACTGCCATCATATCAGCAAAGCAACAGCGTAATATATTCACAGCACCAGAGTACAAAACACTTGTTGAGACCAGTGCAACATTCTCTACCCGGTCCAAACAATCACACAGAAATGTGAAAAAAAGGAAGAAAGTCAAGACACCCCAAAAAGCAGCTGACATTTAAGTTTCAATAAGACTCCTAGATCTATGTGGTCAGAGTCACTGACAAATTATACAAACATTTCCAACTCTTTACATCACCTGTCTGTATGCCTATGTAATTTCTGGCTCTTTTTCGGTTGTTATCCCAGACCATGTAAAGTCTAATCTGCCATCTTAGACCGCCTACCCTATTCGGTGTCGAACATCTTCAATACTTCTTCTAAAATTTAAGTCTAGATCTTGGTATAAGTCCAAATTGAATTCAAAATCTAATTTCTGTCAAATTTCAGGGTTTAGGAGATCTATAATACATAGAAATATTTGAAAATCTAATTTCAAAGATTGAAGAAAAATATATCCAAGTGACCTTTGTAGACCCTAAGCCTTGATTAGGACTAGATATATACTAAATCTAGATCTAGTTATTGGTCAACATTAAATTCGACTGACTTCGATACAGCCGATCAATATTGCACAAGGCGTGACAAGGCGATTCCAGGTCTGGGGTAACAACCGAAAATTTACTCTGTCTAGAATTTTGCCTTATATATTACCACAATCTAGAGATCTAGATCTTCATATGTAGCCTAGATCTTGAACATACAATCTAGAATCTAGATCTAGATGTAGATCTAGATTTAGACTAGAAGACTAGATTCTGGATCTCTAGAATTCTTCATTCTAGATTTAGGCTAGAGTCTAGATCTAGATCTAGGCCTAATACTTTTTAGGCAGTGGCTATGTACCCGTCCCGGACGGACGTTTAGCCAAGAGGCTATGTACCCGTCCCGGACGGACGTTTAGCGGAGAGGCTATGTACCCGTCCCGGACGGTTAGTCTGGTAACTATGCACCCGTCCTAGACTGTGTAAATCGAAATTAATACCCGAGATCACGTTTCATCTGAAATGTGAACAGCATCCATCTTGTTTTGAAATGAAACTCTGAAATTCCATGTATATTTGATGAAAAACGAAAATAAGTGTTCCCTAACGAGCTAATTATCTAGATCTAGATCCATATCGGCCGCTAAGTGGTTTCGGACGCCTCGACGAATTATCGATTTTTTCTAAGTTTTCAAACCTCAAGTGTCACAATTGCTGCACAGATCCACTCTAACTCGTTTTTCTCAACATTGATTTGATTTAATTACCCCGGAAGCCATTTAAACCGACAGTTGGAGCAAACAAAATTTGAAATCCATGGCCTCTCAAAATCCTTATTCACTTGCAGCCTCTTGGGTCATGTCACCAAATAAGGCAAATCTCATGCCGGATAATTAACTTTTTAATTATATTGTTGTTATAATAATATAAATTATAGTATTGTCTTGTCACACTGAAATAATATGTATGTATGGTATGTAAATAGGGCCATCTGTCTGGGCACTAGATCTACACTGCCTGCCTGGACCTTACATTACTGCCACACAATTATGTGAATTTATTTTGCCGTCGGGGAATCTAGCCGGGTGAATTCTCACTGGTTTGGAATCGCATGGCCAGTGCTCAGTCTCTCGTGTCATGAAAGGCGTGCAATGTCTTTTCACAGTTTGTAATTTACTATCGCTTCTTGTGGAGAAATATGAGCAGACACTTAGCCGAAGTTCCCGAGTTAGGCCACTGTGCAGCACACTTAATGATAGGATTTTACATAAATAATACAATGGTCTCCGCATAAGAGACCGGTCCACGGGTGACTAAAAAGCGGCCTCTAAGACGGACGGCCTCTTAGACGTGGTTCATGGGAGGCGGGAGGTAACTGGTCACACCATATTAGGCTTACCTAGAAGGCCCAGTACGTATTAGGCCTATGTCATCCCATCCCCACGAGTCCAGTGTTTACACAACCCTCATTGTTTGGCTAAAACTTTAAGCCATTGAAACGAATTCAATAAACAACCAAGCGTGGGAAGCGAACACGCAGACAAAAGGGGAGGCACTTACGATTTATATATACGCACCCCCAACCCCAATCATGGGAAGCGAGCATATAGAGGAAGGGGAATGCATTTTTATGATGTATCTGCCTAATATCTGATGAAATTGCATGCCTTTGATTTAATTGCTTAGTCGCTTGCTATTTACTCGTGAACCGAGATAGACGCTGGCCACCAGTTTTGCACATGGCGGAGTTACCTAAGCAGGGTACACTGGTCATGACGGATCAGCTGTCAACACCTCGCCGTTAAATCCCATGAACGCCTTACTAAAGCTGGCGGCCCGGTGTTTCCTGAAATGACATCAAAGTAGGCAGCAATAAATGTGCACGTATCTCAGTTAAGCATGTTCATTATGGTGCAGACAATTGTTGCGTCATCTTACTACCGTAGAAGTAATTTTAAGGACAAAATGAAAGAAGTTAAATTCCTCAAAGAATTTGGCCAAGTGAAAAAAGCGGCCTCTTAGGTGGACTGTGGGTATCTGGACCAGTCTCTTAGAGGTGATTTTTAAAGAGTAAAAAATTGGTTACACCGGAATAGCGGCCTCTAAGGTTGGCTGTATAGCGAAAATTCGGTCAGAACAGGAAAGCGTGCACTTGCAGCAGGCCTTGACTGCACTAATTTAATACAAATGGGTCACAATGCCAAAAGTACCAATAAATGGGTCAATGCCGAAGGAACCTATATAAATGGGTCAATGCCAAAAGTACCAACATAAATGGGTCAATGCCAAAAGTACCACTATAAATGGGTCAATGCTGAAAGTACCAACATATATAGGTCAATGCCAAAAGTACCAACATAAATGGGTCAATGCCAAAAGTACCAACATAAATGGGTCAATGCCAAAAGTGCCAACATAAATGGGTCACATGCCAAAGGAACCTATATACAGTCGACTACTGATAAGTACATGTAGATGTCCTTGGTCTTCTGTTTCCCTGTTTTTTGAACACTTAATAACTTTTATTAACCAGCATCACTTTACTTACACAACACTAACATACGTCTTTGTTGATTCTATTGCATGAACATTGTACGGCCTGCGCTTTCTTTGACAAAAGGTGATTCTCCTTATTCTTTCCATATATTCCAGAATTTAAGCCATGTCCCCTAAAGCGCCTAAAGTGAAAAGAGTCCAGTATCCTGAGACGGCCGTTGTGGCTGCTTGCCAAGCCATTCAGGTGGACGGCATGCCCCAGAGACTCGCTGCTCAATGTTACGGCGTTCCCAGGTCAACATTGAAAGATCGTTTGAAGGGAAAGCCATCTTTGAGACAGGTGAGTACCATGGTGGAATGGGAATGATATTCTTTTGTCAATCACAATTTGGTTTTGGGTCCCAGTGGCTCAATGGATCTTTTTAAATTCACTGTTTCCCCCTCCCCCTTTCCAATGGTATGCACATTGTCTAATCCTAGGCAACGGCTTTACTCTAGATCTAGGCCTATAACTAATGTAGTGTTGCTGCATGGTATCAGTGATTAATGCCCCAGATGGCGTTGCAAGTTCAACAAATCGGGTGGAAAAAAAAGTTATCTGCACTGAGAATTTGGTCACCCTAACCTGAGTTGGCGTGTCATCTTAACCACGGTTTTCTAACAAAGAACAAGAAGAAAGTTGGTCGGGGCTCAAAAAATGGTCACTGTATCCAGAGTGTCACGCTAACCGAGGTCGTGTTAAGTGGAGTATCATAATATATTCCCAGTCGGAGACAAACAAATTGAATGCAAACTGTCAACAAAGTATATTGATAAATTAATAATAACAATACAGTAGAGTCTGCTTAAGATAAACACTGCTAAAGACAAATTCCCTGTTAATATTAACTTCTTCATTGGACCCAATTTTGTCTCCCTTTTGCCATTACTAACGAAAGTATGTTAATATAAACTATAATAAATGCCCCCCCCCCCACGACCCGCAGTCTGCTTAAGATCAACTTAATAGCTGCTACATGGATACATCCTTAACGTGGTTGTCCACTTCATACTCTGCGATAGGGGCCCAATTGTAGTTGTAGGCCTATTGTATATATTTTGTACTGTGTTATGACCACTGAAGTCGCAAAGTCGACCCCCGGCTGAAGGTATTCTATGTAAAGAGTGTATGCGTGCCTGTGTGTTAAGTGTGATTTTTAGCCTTAATTTTCAATGAAATGGTTAAGATAAACCTCTCTTAAACTGCTGGATTGGTCTCCAAGAATAATCTTAAGGGGACTCCACTGTAAGAGTAATAAAAATTACATCCAAAAGAAAAAATGAGAAGACAGAAATTAAATAAAACAAATAAGAAAGAAAAAAAAACAGGGGTGAAAATAAATTGATCTATTTGATAAATTATAAAAAAAACATATAACATATTATGTATTCTGCCTGAAAGGGAACCGAACATGTCCTGCAAAAACAACTAGGTAGCGGAATGTTGTCAGTGGCTGTGATGTCGAGGTTGTTCCCAGAGTCAGCACTAGGGCCGCTTTCTTGTCCATCCCATGACAAGGAAGTCTTTTCCTTGGTGCAACATTAACGCAGTAATTCTCTAGTAGACATTTTACTGCAACGTTAGAGAGGGGTGGTGGGGTTGCTGCTGTGGAGGAGGGGGAGGGGGCATATGGGCCTCAGGAAGGGATGGATCAGTTTGATGCAGACCGACCTGGAGTCCAAAATTGGTGGCCATCCCCCATTCATGTGCATTGTGTTAGGAATGGTGTCACTTGCTATTTAGTAAAAGGACCGAGTGCTTTTGTACACAAAGGGAGGTAAAACATCCTGGGGGATTATTGCATATTTTGGGGGCTTATGGACATCGTTATATTGTTTTTGAGAGATGATTTACTTTCCTTGTAAAGTAAATCATCTCTCCTCTTTTCTACGTTTTATTATTGTTATCATAGTATATTTGTATTACTATTTTAAATGCTTCTTTTCCTCCTTGGGATCCCCTTTTTCCCCTCTTTTTTCACCCTGAGATGACCCAAGTAGTTAATGGGATGTAAAGCAATCAATCAATTCAATTCAAAACATATTTGTATCGCTATGCTAAATGCTTTATTTTCCTCCTTGGCATCCCTTTTTCCCCCTCTTTTTCCACCCTGAGATGACCAACTGTTAGATCTAAGTCAAGCAAGCGTGTTTTTGACGGCCACTAATCAGCTTCTTCAACATGCACTGATATAGTTTTTCATGGGATCAAGGTATTATATTAAAGCCTTACCACTTAAAATGTTGACCATAATAATTGTTTTCTTTTTTAAGGGAACATTAGCTCGTTTGTATAAATAAATTTGTTGGAGGGAAATGATTGGATTGTTTGAAAGAAAACTTGAAGGGAATAGATCTATCTTGAAAACAAAACAAAACAGCAATGAACAAAAACACCAATAACAAAATAAAAAAACAAACAAACCAAAACAACAAAGATGAATCATATTTTAAATCACATAACATTGATAACAACAGCAGCCGTAACATCACCAATGCATAGATTTTTAAAAAATGCATCGGAAAAAAGAGACTGTCAGATGTTCACTAACGATCAGCTTTATAAGCTACATATAATCATGATCTTTCTGGATAAAAAATACTACTGAGGAAATGATAACTTATTTATAAAGAAAAAAATTGTTCACGCTTTTTATACAAACTCCTTGTACAGTAGTATTTCAGCTCTTGGCATGGATGATATCCTCTTAGTGTACCTATATAAATTTTCCTGATAACCAGAGTTATTATAATTATACTTATACCTTCTGTTGATGTGCCATAATATATTCAAAAGATAAACAGAATATTACTTCAAATTTTTTGTTGTTTTTAAAAATACTTTTTGAATGTTGTTTTTTTTTTAGAAGAAATGTGTTATTAGTAATCAGAATTGTTGTTGCATTATTAAAATGATTTACTCTTCCACCGATTCAGACTACATATTATATACTGCTCGAGACAATTTAAGGACCACACATTTTTTAAAACCTGATTCATGTCAAAATAGCTTCCAAACAGCAGTCTGTGAGGTCCCAAGAGCGAGTTGATTCTTAAGTCTACTTAGTCTTATTGACTTGACTGGAAACAACATCAACGACACAACAATAACAACCAAAGCTCTTTTAAATTCAATAATGTTATTGTGGAAATGGTGCTTCATTAATTTGAAAAAGTGGTCCTTAACTTATTTTGAGTAGTATATATATAGGCGCATATCACAACTTACACCGATTCGTATGAATATTGTATAAAAGAGAGTTCTATTTTTGCTTTTGTTAAGTTTTTGTTGTTTTTTGCACTGAATATGCGCTATGTTTTATTGTTTGTCCTTCAACTGCCATCTTGACATTCTCTCAAAAACACTGTTCATGTTTTTTGTTAAATAAACTGTTACATGTATATATACACTAAACATGTGTGTTTTAGTTAGTGGAACTGACTATGGAGTTTTGGTCTGTTCCTGTACTTGACGTTCATGTTTAAAACTGAAAGAATGAGGCGAAAATGTAAGGTTTAATTCTTTATGACCCTAATACAAAACATCGGAATGAACACGATTTGGCTCAATTGTAGTGAAATTAATGAGTGCCTAGTCCCATCAGAGACAGATGATAAACTAGGAGGTCCCATGTGCCTTTGTGTATGTTAAAGAACCGTCTGTGATTAAAATCGAAAAAAGTAGACTATGTCGGCCGTCACCCTGGCAAAATTCGATACTACCAAAAGTTATTTCTGTATCATGCACCCCTACCATCTCTTATACCTCAGGCTATTGACTTGTTCATACTCTGAATTCAAGAAGAAGAGACAAAGATCAGAGGGGAAGGGAGTGTGGTTGGGCACCCAAACTCCCTTTATAACACTAGCCCAGGCGTAGCATTAAAATTGCTACAAACAAGATCGTCAGGTAGATTTGTAACCAATAACTATGAAACAGGCAACACAAAAATTACCATTACCATGGATAGGTTAAAGTGGATACCCCTCAAAGAACAAAGTGCTTCAAATAAAGTATTCTTTACAAAGCAATTAATGGACAAGCAATATAACCACTAGAGGAATTCATTATGAAAAATAGTCACACAAGATCTGGTGCTCATTTACACTGCCTTCATCAAATGTAGATAGCCATTTATATATATCTATATATATATTTATATTTCCCTAATACATTCAGACTGTGGAATAAACCCCCTGCCAATGTGAAATACTGTACAGTAAAGATAGTGCCAACAGTGTGGACAGTCCATATTACCAGTTGTATGGTAATGGTACATGTAAAACAATACTTATAGATAAAAGTACAAGCACATTATGTTATCAGTAATTATCAAGAAAGAGCATTGAAGGTTCGCATATTTTGCAACAGTACATTTATTTGAATTTATCAAGTGCATTGAAAACATGTAATTTTGTAGTTGAAATAGGAGTTAAGACTTTTGAGAGTTGAACATATATATATGTAATAGATAAATGGAATAATATCTATAAATAGTCATACGTTATGCCTCATTTATTTCTAAATATCGTAATCACAATGAATCAATCTGAGAATGAAATAAAGGTCTAGAAACAGAAGTGCATCATGATACATGAAATAGTATACTGTATAATATTTAATAACATTAATATTATGATTGCATTCATGTGTATAAGATGAATCGATTTATACACAATATATACATTTTCAAAAGCGACAAACTTTTGATGAGTGAGTCAATCAAACGTTTCGGCTACGACCTTTACTCTATATTCAGTTCAGTGGCGGCTCGTGCGCATGCGCAGTTTGCTTGGGTGGGCAAATCTATTCCGATAACTCTTTGTTCATCATAAGCCGATATATTGGGATGCGCACGATACATGTATAATATTATATTCTCTCGGACTACATGGGCACATCTTAGTCAAAGAGTAAAGAGCTAAATCAAAGCTAATGGGGTAACAACACTAGGGTGTTCCCTGCCCGCCCTGCCCATTATATGAGTCGCCTCTGTTTACGTTGATTGACTGTGTGTCATCATGGGCACTTTTTGGGCGCGGTAAAGGCAGTTGTCAGGCTATTTTATTATACACATTCATGTACATGTCATGTATTACTTTTCAACTTGTTCAGGTCATTACATAGAAGTGTAATGCGACAGCATGTCGGTTAGTCCTTTTTCGTTTTTTTGTTTTTTTTATTATTTTTTTATTTCCTTTTCTTTGCGGAGGAGGGGGTGATGGGAGGTTTAGGGGGGGGGTGTCTTTCCGTTTTG
>JBCHJU010075478.1:0-17117 GCA_039654505.1 Plocamopherus imperialis | reverse complement strand
ATCCTAATGTGAATCAACAAGACGTAAGGCTTGAGGTTCAGCGACACAAATTGTCAGCAATGGATAAAAGCTGTAACCTCTGTCAAGCGAGGCTCTTTAAAGAGGAAGCAAAGGGTTTATGCTGTGCGAATGGTCAAGTCGTTCTTCCTCCACTGCAACCAACACCTCCTCAGCTTAGAGATTTGTTCATCTTACTAATCTTAGATTCCACATAATGCGCAAAATAAAGTATCACCAGAATAAGCCATCTTTTACCGTTCTTTGAACGGGACTATGCACTAGTAATAATAAAAGATATATTAAGGCCGCAATGTGGCTAATGAGTAATGGTACTGGTACTACTGGTAGGCCCTGAATCCTGATTAGTCTTGTGAAAAGTTAAAAAGGAAGGCCTAAACTAAACAACCACAACACAGTAATAACTTTCAATTTCTGATACTGATTGACATCTAGACACTAGATCTAGATATATATATATATATACTTTGGACTTTGGATAATTTAAGGTAGCTATTTCTTGTATTAATGTTATTAGGGTTAGAGAAGGTAAACAGGTACTGTACTCCAACTGACCTAAACTCACTTGAGAACAATGGAAAATGACATTTCACAACTCACTTGAGAACAATGGAAAATGACATTTCACCTGGCAAAATTAAATAGGCCTAGATGACACATAGTCACACAAGATCTGGTGCTCAAACATTTACACTGCCTTCGTCAAATATAGATAGCCATTTATATTCATATCCTATTTCCCTAATAGGCTTACATGCAGAGGCAATTTTGTGGAATAAACTCCCAACCAATGTAAAGTACAGACTACAGTTAAGATACACAAGGTTTCAAGCAGAAACTTGAATGTGTGCAACACTAATATTATATATAATTAAATGCTAGAGGAAGAATAAATTACTTTAGGCGCATTGACAAGAAAATTCAGCTATTGAGTTTGTCAGCTATTTACTTTTATGACAACTTAGACCAAGACCATACACTAGATCTGTAGGCTAATAGTGTTTGTGTGTGTGTGTGTATAGATAATGATTAATTAATAAGGAGTAGTTTTATTAATCAAAAATGACCCTGGGGGTAAATAACACTACCCGGACTGTTTTAAATAGTTTTAAAAAAGCACACGATAATTTTAATTTAGGGGCCTTTGATGTGTGTGTGTATATATATATATATATATATATATTATATGTTGTATATATTTCAGCTTGACTCAGATCATCCCAGAAGTGCAACACTCCAATATCAATGTGTGCTCTTTGGGTGCAAACAAGGGAAGAAAAGAGAGAGCGAGAGCAAGGGGATACGTCCCAAACAAAGGTAACTTTGGACTGTGGTCATTCGGAAAATAGTACGAGTAACTCTAGATTCTATACTCTTTTTCGCACAATTGCCCTCAAAACTGTCGGTAGATCTAGACCCAAATTTATATTCTATTTAAGGCAATAAGAAATGTCTATCTCCCCTTCCCTCCCCACCCCCTCTTTTTTTTTACCCTTAAGGCATCATGTGGTCAATTCTTGATTTTTGTCGTTTTAAAATCTGTCAAACAATGACAATAAACTCATTTTAAAGATTGAATATATTGCGGTGAAGTGAAGGCGATGGCAATAGCGGGTCAGTGCCATGTGTATGTGTATCACTAAGAATATATTTATTAAGTCAATGTTTGTTTGTTGTTGTTTTTTTTTTGTTGGGGCTTTTTTTTTTTGTTATTTTTGTTTTGTTTTGTTTTTCTTTTTTTTTTTAGAAAAATGAAACAACGGAAACAATCCAAAAACCAAATAGACATTCCATAAGGTTAAATATCTCAATTTGATGGCAATAAGTAGCGTCTACCTTTTATTTGCTTTGCAGATCATTGAAACAAGATTGCCAAGCACATTTCAGGATAGCAGCTTGCAAGCAAAATGACCAGTGGGGCTTAAAGGTGACCGTTGCAAATCATCTTCATGAAAATCATCCCACAAATCAGAAGGTGAGTTTCTGTACATATCTCATTAAAGAGATTAATTGAATCAACATTATTATAGTACGTTTGTAATGCAGTCGGTCTGTATTACATCAATTTTGTTTGGATGTCCAAACTCATGAATTATCCCTTGCCATCCCCTGCTTATTGTTGCTTTGAAAAGGCAAAAATCGGACTGGACTTGTTATTTATTCCTGCCATCAAAATTCGTGATATAATATGTACAGTAGTTGTCATGTTCTCTGAATTTTCAATTTCTACTTACACTATGTGTATTTGTGACTCACGCACACAGATAAACACTCAAATACCACATGGTCTCCAACTCCGGAGTGGCTATTGGTCCTTCCTCCACCACTTTAGCTGCACATGATATTTGTCGTTGTCTGGAGTGTCTACATTACAGTGGAAACCGGATATAACAGGGATTTTGGGACCAGAGCAAAAGTCCTGTTATAGCCAATCCCTGGTACATCAGAAATACAAGGGAAATAAGCAAATACGACCCTTGTGGAATGCCAAACTGACGGCAAATCTCTGCAAGTGTTGCTTGTTTTTTTGTCAACAGCCTGGATGATTTCGTACCTGTTGTCGATTGAAAGGCATTTTGTCTTGCGTTTGACATGGTTTGTGGCCATGGTTACAGATTAATTTGGTTGTTGTAGATCAAGCAACAACATAAAATTGCCGACTAGTTGTCCATGAGGTGTGCGTGTGTGTGAAAAGAAACCGCAATGTTCTGCAGAGCACTCAATACAACACAGTTCAGAACACACCGATAAGCTTAGATATGCGTGTAGCTTGTAGTGTAGTACTATCAGGGGCAGTCAGTACTCTCCGGTAACAGTAATACAACCACACCGCTGTCCCCTCTCACTCGCTTCGCTGACACGCCACAGCCACACTCTCTGGCTTCGCGCCGCTTGCGAGATATGCTTCCTCACCGTGCAACAAGACCTAATATTTAGCAGTTTTTCTTATTACTTGTTTACATGTGAAGAGGCATTGTCCCTGTTATAGCCGATAAGGTTCCAGCGAGGCCCCGCTATAACCAATAATTTTTTAGAGACAAAGAAAGAAAAAATACGGGGATTTGAAAAATCCCTGTTAAAGCCAGATCCCTGTTATAACCGGACCTGTTATAAATGGTTTCCACTGTAGGCCTACATGTTATTATGTCGTCCTGCCATGACGAAACACGCTAAGACTACATCATACAGTATGTGGTCACAGTGGCACAGTCGGTTGCACTTTAGGCTGACAACCAAAAGGTTGGTGGTTCAAATCCCGTCAGGGACATTGTGATTTAACCTTTGAGCAAGGTTATTTACACTACTTGCCTCCGTTTGCGGTGCTGCCCTGCAGCTGAGGCTTGGTTCTCTGTAAAAAAACCAAAAGGCAGATTTCCCTTCGGGAATGAATTAGTGGAATTTTTTTTTTTTTATGAGTATGTTATTATGATGATGAAGGTGAATGTTGATAGCCACCCCCGCCTCTCTCTGTGTTTCTCTGTCTGTCTTTCTGTATATTTATATGGTCTCTCTGTCCAAGACTCTCTGTCTCTCTTTCTCTTTCTCTCTCTCTCTGTGTTTGTCTCTCTGCCCCTCTCTATCTGTCAGTCTGTCCCATGTGAAGAAGGTAGTTTCTCTCTGGACCAATGCGACCTGGATGTCTAGCCTACGCTGCTACAGATCAATACTAGTAGGCCCACTGGTCTGTAAGGAACAGTAAGCCTAGTAGCTATTGGTCAGTATACCAGTCAATGCCAGTTGTAGTATCTACGAGAAATTTATCTCATCTGATTAAATTGTATTTATTGTTGTGACATAATGACCATTGTGTTATTTTTTAAACATTTATTCTCATATCTTTTCTTCCTTCTCTTTTATTTTAAGACTTCGGCTTCATACCCGGAGAACCGCCGTCCGGTAGTAACAGAAACTGTCAAAGCCATGATTCAGACGAGGACACCGAAGGGGCAAGTTAGAGGCTTTATTCAAGCCACACAAGGCAAACAGCTTCTGCCTAAAGATATAGAAAATTTATATGCCAAGAACTGTGATAAGCGGGGGGATTCACTCATTATTGAGGAGTTGTTAGATGGGGTTAATAGGGAGGGGGGTTTTACAAAATTTGGTGTGAATGAGAATGGAGAGTTTGAGTATTTGTTTTTTATGACAGAGAGAATGGTGCGTGACGTGAGCAGTTTTTGTGATGTGTTGATAATGGATGCCACATACAAAGTTAATTGTTATTTGTACCCTTTGGTAAATGTTTTGTGTGTTGATAGTGAGGGTCGTGGCCGTCCTATTATGCATGGTTTTGTCAGGAGAGAGTCAAGGGAAAATTTTGTTGTGTTTTTGACATTTCTGAAGTCTGTGTTGTCTGATGTTAATCCATCCGTTTTTTTTGTTGACAAGGACTTTTCTGAGATTGCTGCAGTTCGTGAAACCTTCCCTGGTTCGTTTGTCAAGCTGTGTGCCTTTCATGCATCGACTGCTGTGAAGAGAGCTTTGACTAGTCAAGGCTTGTCTTCACAACAAGTTGATGCGTTTCTTACTTATTTTAAACAACTGGGACTCTCTTTGCCAATGGTAATGACGTTACCCATATGATACTCCATGTGGACACACACATACACATATACAGGCAACTCATATGGACACAGACAAGGTGACCAAAAGACAGCCATTTTGTAATCAACCAAAAAAAACACATTTGATACAATCCATAGAAATACATAATCCTTTACTTTTACTGGCAAAGATATGCATTGATTTGTTGACAGAGATCATCAGTACATAATATTTATAATGATAATAATATGACAACTAATCCTGTATGAGCAATAATAGTAATAATAATAATAGTAGTAATAATAATAATAATAATAATGTTATACATCTGTAGACATGGTACCGTAATATTTTATCTAACGTGAAATAATTAAACTGTCTGGAACTGGAGGTTTTTGTAATGTATCAGCATTTATAAGAATGTAATTTATATTTGAATAATATTTGATATGACAGCAGTTGTGTAGGAAATGTAAAATATCTACAATAATAATAATAATGGACTGTCATCTACGACTGTACTGTACACGATGGTGATTACATGAAAATGTACATGAATCATGAAAGCAGCCAGTAGATAAATCTTTTAGAGTGTTTTAATTTTTTTCATATATAACAGACAGACACACTATCGCACACACACACACACACATATGTGTGAGTATGTATGTATGTCAGAAAAGACACAAAATGAGCCAGACTGGAGAAAACAGAGAAGTATGTGAATGTGTGCGTGTGTGTGTGTGTGTGTATATATATGTATGTATAAATGTGTCATTGGATTCCCTGAACAATCTGGGATTTAAGAAAACAAACAATTAATTAACAACCACCAAAAAGCAAAAAGGTTTGGCGCTTTTCTTTTTATCTATTTGTTTGGGGAATTGGGGGGGGGGGGGTGCATCCTATATCTATGGGTGTGTGTGTGTGTGTGTGCAGTACGGTACATAAAATACATTCAAAACCAGGCCTACAGAGTCAAACGGGAGGCATGATGTAAATATGAATATGATCATACCCGATATCGATATCGCAATAATATTCAGATCACAGTCTTCGACTTGCTTGTAATGGAGACTAAATAACAGGAATTACATTTTTATTCATTGTAATTCATTAGCAAAGTTGATCCATAAGGAACAGCTACAAAGAGTTTTAGGCATTATTCTACCCGACAAAAATTTCGAACACTTCCTTATACAAAACCTGTAGAGAAACACCACTCTCCATTCAAATCTTGCAAGCTAAATGGAGCTTTTTCGGACACATAAAGGCGTGACCCAGAAATCCGTGCAGGCAAAGCAATGACATTCTATTTCACCGATAACATTAAAAAAACAAAAGGAAGACCGACAACAACACTTCCAGTAACATTAACCCATTCGCTACTAGAGCGGCCGCTATCGCCCGGCATCGACCCGCTACTAGAACGGCCGCCATCGCCCGCTGGTGATACGGCTATTTCAAATGACTATAGCTTACGGCTGATCGGGTCAATAGACACTGAATCGCTTCCGTGGTGTCAAGGGACCTTACTCTAGATATTTTTACGCCTCTACTTTCTTATCTCAAACGTGGGCCGAGAATTACTGACTCGAAGTCGAAAGAATTTTTACAACTACGATGGCGTTTTCCTTTCTCCAAGGATTGATTGATGGCCCTAATAATTCATCTCTAAATGATGAAAATGCCGATTTTTACAGAGGTGCAGAAGGTTCTGATGATGAAAGTGATTTGGAGGAGGATATTTTGGTGGAGATGAGAGAAAATGACGAGAGTGTAGATCTAGATGGTGAAAGTGGTGAGGAAGAAGACAATCGATCTGGACCTTCGGGATCTAGATCTAGAGGTGACAGGTGGTCAGAACAGTTACACAATGTGACTGTAGATGAATTTACAGAAGAAAAGGGGCCTCAGCACACATTATCTCCTGATGCTACTCCATATGAATATTTCTCTCTCTTTATTGAAGAGGAATTCTACACTTCTGTGTCTGACCAGACAAATTTGTACGCGCAACAGCGGAAAGAAGAAAAGCCGAACTGTGCCAACCAGTGGAAGGCATGCTCACCACAGGATGTGAAATTATTTTTTTTCACAAATATGATGTTTGGGTTACACCAGGTGCCCCAGTATGATTGGTGCTGGTCTAAAGATGACTTGAAGCGTGTGCCTCAGATAGCAGATGCGATCACAAAGACACGTTATGAGAATCTAAGTAAATTTTTTCATTTGAATGACAACACAAAACAGCAACGTGACAAAACACAACCAGATTTTGATCCACTTTTCAAAGTTAGACCTCTGTTGGATATGGTAAGAAACAATTCAAAGAGACATTACCTACCTTCTCGAGATGTGAGCATCGATGAAGCTATGATAGCTTTCACTGGTCGTCTACATTTTCTTCAGTACATAAAAGGTAAACCCTGCCCATGGGGTATCAAGGCATGGTGCTGTGCCGAGTCTCATACGGGCTACATACTGAATTTTTCCATATATACTGGCAAATCACTCAACCAGGAAAGGAGCCAGCATGGACAAGGATATGATGTTGTGATGGACATGGGAAGAGATTTGCTGAATAAAAATCACCACTTTTATTATGACAATTTTTTTTCTTCAACACAACTGGCAACAGACCACCCGCAAATGGGTACATATTCTTGTGCCACCATACGACCTAATCGCAAAGGATGGCCATCTGATCTCAAAAGCAGGAAGAGGGATCCTACAGGGACAACGATCTTTCGTCAGGATGGAAACCTGGTGGCAACCTACTGGAAGGACAAGCGGGAAGTGCGAATTCTTTCCACAAATTCCAACCCACAAACTGGTACCGCCTCTCGTAGAATGTCTACAGGTCCCACTGAAAAAGAGATACCTGCACCCATACTTACCTACAACAAATACATGGGTGGGGTTGATTTGCATGATCAATACAGGTCTTACTACCCCATCGGCCGTCGCAGCTTGAAGTGGTGGCGTTCACTTGTCTGGTTCCTGCTCCATGTCGCCATGATAAATGCCTACATCGTCTACCGAGCTTCTACCAACGCCACAAAGAAGCTGACCTACCTGGACTTTCGACTGGAGGTCATGAGGACCCTAGGATCCAACAGCACTCTTCGTATCCGACGAACCACTGAGACTCCTACCACTGCAGGTACTGCAAATCCCTCAGTCGCCGACCACGAAATCATTCGCATGCACGGAAGGAAAATGCAGTGTTTCCAGTGTCGCGCGGAGAAGAGGAAGACTGCCTCAAACAGAGGGGTAAAAACTGTCTTTGGATGCAGGGTATGCAAGGACCATCTGTGTAAAGGACGCTGCTTTGCTGCTTTCCATGATTTTTTATAAATATATCCAGATACTGATGCGTGCAAGGTAATCTTGTCTTTTTTTATGTTACTTTTTTTTCAAACTTCTGATCTAAAAATTCAAAACAGTACCTAGAAACATAAAAAGTTTGTTTATTTTGATTTCATCAGAAACTTTATTCATTTGCCTGCAAATTGACACCAATTTTATTGTTCTAAGTCAAATAATAATGTTTTTATGAATTTTTAAATCGCCTTTGTTCAATTTTGTACGGAGTTATGTCCCTTGTCCTAGTAGGGAGGGGGTAGTAAAATTCAGGAGGCTCTAGTAGTGAATGGGTTAAGTTCAAGTCAACAGCTCTTACTGATGAGGACCGTGTCACCACGCCGCAGGGCAGGGAGCTCCACCTACGTAAGGCTACGGTATTTTACGACAAAAAGTCGAAAGCACAGCAGACACCACAGCGGTCTGTGTTGCATGCAGCGGTGGCATTCGATTTAAAAAAAAATTGAACTGCCCAAATGTCCCGACAAATGATGTTTACTACAGGAGACAGCTTGCATTGTACACATTTGATGAGTCAGATGAGGTTTACTTGTACTGCTACGACAAGTTTACAGCACTTAAGGGCGCAGACGATGTGTGCTTGATGCTAATGGACTTCCTCGAACATCATCTGCCACGACAAGTCACTTCACTTGAACTGTTCTGCGACTCATGCGCAGGACAGAACAAGAATTGGACAGTCCCGTGTTTTCTGCATTATATGGTGCACACCAGAGAACGCTTTACCGGTCGTGTACATGGACTGTGACCGGGACATGGTGTGTGTCAACCAAAGTTCCAGAGTGGAGACACCAGAGGGTTAGATGGATGTATTCCGGGCAGCCCCCCAGAAACCCTCACCATATTGTGTGCTTCCCATAAGTGGGGAGAAATTTTTAAAAGTCAGTGACCATCTAAAGTCACTACACAGGACCACTTGCCCTGTGCCTAGGAGGCCCATCAGAGAAATCCTTTTCTCCCGGGACCACCCACGCCTGCTTTGTTTATAGGGAGAATTGGAACGGGATGTTTGAGTCAGTAGTCATGACAAAGCCTGTCAGCAAAAGAGGACGACTGCAACTGCCTGCTGAAATGGTCCCTAGTTACAGTGCAAAGCTGCCAATCAGTCAGCCAAAGTTCAAAGACTTGCAGGTATCAACAAGATTTTATTCTCCAGAGGCTCAGGAGTTCTATGACTCTTTCCCTCATTCCGGTCCTGGCAATTCTGCTGATTCTGAGACAGAATCAGAATATGACAGTCACAGCGAGTGATTTCAGTAGTGCTTTCTTTTTTTTTGTTTGTTGATTTTTCCTTATTTTCCAGTCATTTTAATGTATTCAGATAAACCATTTATAAAATTATGTTCCAAATTTTATTATGTTCCTCATTATGTGAAGAAATGCCAGTTTGTGTGGCTGAGTCCCTGGATGAGCAATTCGTTCCCAAATATTCCCCATCTTTAATTTTAAAGGATGGTAAACTAAGGGTCAGGTTTTACAGTTGACTTATAATGATTAAAAAAAACAACAACATATGTCTTTTTATGTCACTTACTCGGAAAAAGCCACTGGGAGTGTAACGATGGATGAGTCCCTCGTTTTAAAAAGAGGCACAACATTATTTTCAAGACCGTTTGTGGAGAAAGCAGATCCGTGGACGACACTACAGTTGATCAATGGCAAGAAGCTGTCTTGAAGAAAAAGCTTGCCGAATACCGCCCATGCGACGTTTACAATGTGGACGAAAGTGGATTGTTTTGGCGCCTATTGGCCAACAAAACACTTGAGTTCAAAGGACATGAATGTCATGGAGGCAAGACTTCGAAAGATAGAGTGACGGCCCTAGTATGCACCAACATGGATGGTAGCCACAAGTTGCCGTTATTATTTCTCCTTGTGATTTATTCCACAAATCATTATTTAGTGAATGTTTGAAAACTGTTGTTCAAAATTTTAAATGTGCATTGGAGAGACAATTAAATGAATTTTTGGATGATGACATTAAAAAAATCCTTCAGTCATGACCCTCTTACTAATCTCACAGGGGAAAGGCTTTTCGGAGATTTAGATCACTGTATGAATAAACGCAGAAATGCATCTCTCCATCTGAGGTCTACAATAAGTATGTGGAAACACAACAGAACTGCTGACTGGCTAAGACGCATGTCTTGATGAACCCTGGACATCTACTTGATTTGCTCGCAAGAGTCATGACAGCCCTTCAGGGTATTGCCAACTGATTCCAGAAACAGTTGTGTGACATTCTTCAAGCCAGCGATGCAGAAACTCAAAGAATGTATGCAATTTCTTTTGCACCAGCCACAAATTTGTGTGTGTAACGAAGCTTTGGAGGCCTGGATGCCAGCCACAAATTTGTGTGTGGAACGAAGCTTTGGAGGCCTGGATGCCAGCCAGTGACGAAGACCAAATCAAACGCAAGTCTTCATCACCACTCGTCGCTCATTAACCTAAAAAAGCATCACAAACAATTACACCAATATATATCGGCCATGAGCACAAAAGAACAGCAGAAATGTTTCATTAAAATGAGATATCTGGCTAAAAAAAAACACAAACGCAAACACAGATATCATGACAGGGAAGTCAGCAAAACAATTCTTGAAAAACTGAGAATTCAGAAAACTCAATCAAACCCTCTTAAAAAAGAAAAAAAAAAAATCAGAGAAAATCTAACCCAACTCCCATCAGTGTGCGTCAAGTGATTTCAGTGGTGGACATCAAAACTGGGATCCTGAGTAGCTGTGCCGTTCCATGACACCTGCTATCCAGGAGCAGTAAAAACAATGGGAGATTCTAATCACCTGGAAGTGGATTTGGCTTATCCGTGCAAAAAGATTGGTGACTTTAAATGGCCTGATGGAAAGGACCTCCATATTGTCAGCACGAAATGTGTCAACGCTGTGAAAATCCACATTGCTGTACGCAGTAGTGGCAGACTTTTTCACGTAGAAAATCATGAGGACATTTCAAAACTACATTTACTTCATTTAAAGAAACCATTATTATAATATGAATAGGACTTCATTCATCCCCGGCCATCCTTTAATTATCCAATCCACTTAGGTGAATATCTTTAAACACATTTCCTGATGCTTTTTTTCTATGTGAACTATGATTTGAACTATATTTGTAATGTTGTATTTCATCATATTTAGTCACAGTGTTGTCATTGTCATACATTACCTTGTACAATTCCTTTAACTCCACTGTCAGTGTGAAGTGCGCACCATTGGAATATTATATTTAGATAGTAATGTATAGAAAAAAAAAAAATATATATATACTTCTTTTCAAGGGATACCTAACAACAAACGACACCTGACGATTGGCACCTCAGCCATGAAACCGACGGTTGTGTCTTCTCACCATATGTAAGTAGACCTTCTACATTACACAGCTCTGGGTACAACCCATCGAGCCCTTTTATGTCCATTTTGGATCTTCAGTAATTATATATATATACATGTATATATATATAATGCTTGCATGCATGTCCAGAAGACATTGATAAACTTTTCTTTCTCTCTCTCTTTCTTTTTTGTGTGAAGGATTTATATTATATAGATATTCATTAATTAATTCAGTAGATCTACTTGTTTTGGGCCCAAAGATTACTTTACTTAGAATTTCAAAAATTAATTGATTTTTAAAAATTGATGTGACCTACAAAGCCAGTCGCAACGCATGGATGACTGCTGATCTCTTCTCTGACCATTGGGCTAATTGGAACCAGAAGATGAGGGTTCAAAATCGCAACATCTTACTCCAGCTGGATAACTGCTCAGCGTACCAACAAAATATGGAGCTGAGCAACATCAAAATCATGTTTCTACCGCCGAACACAACTTGACAAATCCAGCCAATGGATCAAGGAGTCATAAGAAACCTTAAAGCTCATTACCGGTGGCTGGTCAACTCAAGGACCAATCACTGAATTGGATGAATCAGCGACGGCAGCCTCTGCTATCAAGATCGTCACCCTTATCAATGCTATTCATCTCCTTAGCAAAGCCTGGAGAAATGTCCAAGTAGCACAATAAACAATTGCTTTGCCAAAGCTGCCTTTTGTGACCCAAACCCGACGCAAGACATGTCCCCGTTCCAACACCCCAGAATCTAACCGTTGAAGAATTCAACGAATTCATCGATTTGGACGCCGATGCCCCAACAGTTGATGATTTAACTGACACCGAGATCATGCAAGAGGTGAAAAGGCAAAAGCTTTATATATATATATAAAAGTATATATAAAAGTTTTGTATATGAGACAAAAGTACAAGTACGTGTTTCTGTGTTTTAATCATCCTATGTTGATCAATATTTTCCACCCACAGAAGGGCATTCTTTGCATGATAAATAAATAAATACAATTGCCTTTGCTTTGCTTCAACACTATTTGTAGACGTTTTTGGTGTGCTTGGTGTGCTTGCATGTCAAAATTGTTGTAATTGATGTCATGATCTGTTATGAGGATCTGGTAGTCCATAATGGTGTCCGAAAAAAAAAAAAAAGTTATTTTACCTTCTTATAAGCATTTTTCTGTTGAAGATAACTTTGGATATTCACACTGGACTAATTTTTGCATTTCATGAAAAAGGTTTTGTTATTTGTCTGTTTTGTTATTACTTAATAACACATTCACGCAGACGACCTAAGATTGCCAAAGGGCGTTTCCTATCATTGTCTGTAAAAAAAAAGAAAAAAAAAAGGTGAAAGTGAATTACGCGAGTAAAATTGAGTTGACGAGGTTACTTGGAGCAGAATTGACATTGCAAATGAAATTGCTCTTCATCTTATACAAGACCCTCATAAAGATCAATGTGACCTATGTGTGAGTTACAACAATGGGACAGTAGGAGAGGAGCCGTGGCTTATCCATCGCCAACTGAAGGACCAATCACAAAAAGCAAAGGCCGCAGACAAGGAAGAAGCAATCCTATCACTTTCACAGGACAACAGAGATAAAGCTCTAGTTTGTTGTATGGACTTACAGGCTGCTCTCCTGACCCCCCGTCTCAAGGCATCGGCACTCTACCATTAGTCCAAGCTGTGCGTGCACCATTTCACACTGCACAATCTAGCTAACAAAGATGTCTGGAGTTATTTTTGGCAAGAGGGCGAAGGTGGTCTGACAGCAAACGAATCTGCTTCATGTGTTACTCACTTTTTGCAAGATAATCCTGGCTTCAAGTAGTTTATATTGTACAGTGATGGCTGTACAATATCAAAATAGGAACTCCATGTTATCGAAGGCTTCAATTAAAAATAATGTTCAAATTGAACAAAAGATCTTACAAAAAGGCCATACACAGATGGAGGTCGACTCGGCCCATGGTTGCGTTGAACGTCTGCAGAAAAATGCATCAATCTATGTTCCATCTAAATATGCCGAAAGGATTCAAAGTGCCCGTTCCGTTCCTCGTCCGTACCGAGTGAAGTACGTCCATCACAATTTTTTTAAAGAAAAACTTGGCAATCCTTCTGTTACGGATTTAAGGTGCCTTCTGATCAGCCCAGATGGCACAATAGCATACAAATTGGTACCGAAGAGTATCAACTACTTCCAAAGGGACCCAAGCAGGACCCGTTCCCACTTTACGTTGGCGCCAGAAAAATAAAGAGAGACAAATTTTTACATCTTCAGTCCCCGAAGTCGGTGATACCGGTTGATTATCACAACTTTTATGATAACCTATCGACATATTGAAAACCTGTCGCATTGACTATGAATTAAATATTAAATTTAAAATGCATTGCCCCCTTTCTGTTCGATCTTTTCAAACTTACAAAATGTGAGAGTGAGATTGGACTGAATGGCACATTGCAAAAGGTATGGGGGAGTAGTGGAGGGAGGGAGAGAGAGAGAGAGGGAAAGAGAGAGAGAGAGAGAGAGAGAGAGAGAGAGAGAGAGAGAGACAGAGACAGAGACAGAGACAGAGACAGAGACAGAGAGAGAGAGAGACAGAGGATTCAAATTCAACCTATTGAGACATACATGACACAATGACATAAACCACCTTTACCGATTGAGAAGCATACAGAAAAAGGGGATGTTATTGACGAAGGAGGTGTCGAGCCCGAAATCCCCCCCCCCCCCAGAATACTTGTAAAGTCATTGTAGTTTGTAGTAGGAAGCCTAGACTACTAGTGTAGTACTAGCAAATATCGTATCGTATAGATCTACCTCTTGAATAAGGCCTAGATCTGTTTTAATCACGTTCTGCCGATATTCGGTAAAGCCGTTGACAGAAAGATAGCTTACAATACAATAGAGGGGTCTTTGACCTTGCGATTCATGGAACTACTACTGACGCTAAGGACAGGAGGGTGGCTTTGTCACTTTTGGTGTTTTCCACAATTTGTAGCTATACATGTTTTGCATTTTCATAATAAGGTTTTTCATTATTGTGAGTAGTTGGCACATTCACATTTAACGCATTTCTATAAATGCGTAGAGCTAGTCTCTTTAGATCGATATCTACCACGTAAGGTTGATGAATGGTATTATTGTGCATTTTTTTCTAGCCCGACACATTTTTACCTCTCAGAGTGTTATAAAATTCCGATTGGGACATGCAATAGCTCAAAATGTCCAGACGAGAATTGCCTTTCATTTGATGTATCATTTGACAGGATACCATAAGTGTTGTACAACCAGTTAATGTAAAACTGTAAAATAAACTCCCCAATTTTCAGCTTAATTTTTTGCATTTTGAAATTCAAAAATGTAATTTTCTTGAAGAAATCAAACGTGTGAATTGGCGATGCATGCATTTAAAATTGACCCTATTATCTAGCTTTTATGTTAAAGCTCTATTTTCTCTTGTCCGTATATTTTATCTTATCAATTTATTTTCCGGACCCCAACCCCATTTAAATTTTAAGCATTTTTGTCGTACTAATGTATTGCTATTCTCTTGTTCGTTCAGAGGCCAGTGGACGATAAGCTCTCACCCCTGCAGGGATACCCTGGGTCTAAGTTTTTTCTGTTAGCGGATCACGTGAGGACTTCCAAAATAAAAGTTTGCGCAAATGAAAATTGCATGTTAAAGAGTTATGGCCCTTGAATGGTCATCAAGTGCATTTTTCTTCTAGCCCGACACGTTTTTACTCCTCCGATCGTTCTAAACATTCTGCTCAAAATGTTCATAAGAGAATTGCCTTTCATTTAATATACCATAATATAGCACGATGTCATCAGTGTAACACAACCAGTCACTCAGTTGTAAAACTGTTGACGAAAAAACATCTTCGGGTTCATTTTTTGTTTGTTTTGAAATTCAAAAAACAAACAAACAATTTTCTTGAAATAATGAAGCCTGTGAATTGATAATGAGTGCATTTAAAAACTGACCCTATTATCTTAAACAGTATACTTCATTTTATACACATTTTTTCTCTGGCTCCATCCCCATACTGATTTTGAACATTTTAGTGGGACATACACATTGCATATTTAGTCTTAGGACCACTGGTACCCCTCCCCCTTCCATTCCCACTAGTTGTATATATTATATGGTTTTGTTTTGCTAGCATTAGGTATTGTGGGGAATACAGAAAAAAAATGTTTGAACAAAAATAGTTGCACGTTCAAGAGTTATGAACCTTTAAAGAACATCAAGTGCATTTCCTTTCCATCCCGACATGTTTTCTTCTCTTCCATTGTTGTATAAATTTGAATTTAGACTTGTAATAGCTCAAAATGTTCAGAAAAGGATTGTCTTTCATTTGATATGTCAAATGGCACGATATAATCACTATAACGCAAGCAAATGATGTATCACTATAACGCAAGCAAATTATGTAAAATTCATCAGAAAATATGTTTTTAAAAGTTTTACATCAACTGGTTGTATTACACTGATTAAGTCATGTCTTATGACATATCAAATGAAAGGCGATTCTCTTCTGAACATTTTGAGCTATTACAAGTCCCATTTGGAATTTATGTAACGATGGGAGAGGGAAAACGTGTGCGGTTAGAAAAATGCACTTGATGACCTTTCAACATGAGATGTTTTTTGTTTTGATTTTGTTTTTTGTGCAATATTTTTTTCTGTTGTCCTCACAAGATCTACTGACAAATAAATTTAGTCCCATAAAGTCCCTATGGTTTGGGGCAGAAAATGGAGTTATCGTTAACTAGCCTAAGAAGAGACTATTATGTAATGTATGAGTCCCACTAAAATGCTCAAAGTTAGTATGGGGATAGGATCAGAGAAAAATTGTATGAAATAAAGTATACAGTCTAGACAAAAAGAACTATAACATCTAAAGGCTAGATTATAGGGCCAGGTTTTAAGGGCACGGATCATAAATTCGTAGGGTTGATTACTCCATGAAAATTATTTTTTAGAATTTCAAGAACAAAAAAATAACGCCGAATCTAATCTTTTCTTTTCAGTTTTGCACCAACTGTTTGTGTTACACTGATGGTATCATTCCATATGCTATATCAAATGAAAGGCATTTTTTTTTTTCTAAACATTTTGAGTTCATGCAAGTCCGGCTTGGAATTTTCATACCGATGGAACAGGAGTAGGGTTAGAAAAATGCATTTGATGACCTTTCAAGGTCATAACTCTTCAACGTGCAACTTTTTTTGTGCAAACCTTTTTTCCTGTACTCCTCAGACTACCTAGTCTTGGAAAAAACACATCCATATAAAATCCCTTGGTGTAGGGGCGGGGGGGGGGGGGTTCCAGTCAATCTTCGTGACAAACTAGAGAAATAAAAATCCACGCTGGATCCATTTCAGATAAATGTACTACTGCTAATTAGAAATTAGTCGTTGTTTTTTTTATTGTTTTTTGTTTTTGTTTTTTTTTGTTTTGTTGTTTGTTTTTTTTGGGGTTTTTTTTTTAACCGACGATAATGATTTTCCACAAGAAATCCTCATAAGGCAGACAAAATGACTTTTTTAACAGTGGCAATGAAAGAAACAATCTTGCGGCTCCATTTCATCACGATGAAAACAGATTGTTGAAAAAGAAATTGTATCTCATGCTCAGGATGTCTCGTGGCAGATAAAATCAAGAACACAATTTATTGACAAAAAACAAAAAACAAAACAAAACAACAACAACAACAAACAACTACAAAACAAACAAAAAAAACAACAAAAAAAAACAAACAACAACAACAACAAAAAACAAAAAAACACCCCC
>JBCHJU010075367.1:0-11092 GCA_039654505.1 Plocamopherus imperialis | reverse complement strand
CCTTCTCTGAATGAATCGTTTCTAGTGTTGTAGTTCCTAGTGTATACTGGTTGTGTGTTATGTCCTTGTTCCGACCTATGTTCATATGTTTGCATTTCTCTGGGTGGAATCTGAGAAGCCATGTGTCGCTCCATTGTGACATCTTATCTAGGTCCCCTTGGAGTATTTCACTGTCACTTCTGGATTTTATGCTGTTGAAAATTTTGGTGTCGTCAGCAAATAGATAGATATCAGAGTTGGCCAACTCGGGTAAGTCGTTGATGAATATAACGAACATCAGAGGCCCAAGCACTGACCCCTGAGGGATTCCGGATGTCACAGGTTTCCAGTCTGATCTCTCTCCATTTACAACCACTTGTTGTTCTCTGCCGCTTAGAAAGCTTTGAATCCAGTTGATCATCTGTTCCGAGATGTGGTATGCCCTCAGCTTATTGATTAACCGGTTATGTGGCACTGTGTCGAAGGCTTTCTGATAGTCCATGTATATACAGTCAATACTCTCACCTCTATCTAGTGTTTCCGTCCATTTGTCCATTACCTCTAGTAGCTGTAGAGTGGTAGATCTCCCTGTTATAAAGCCGTATTGTTTGTTTGTGAAGAAATCGTTTATCTTCATATGGTTCATAATATGATTTCTTACAAGCTTTTCCATGATTTTGCATACTACTGATGTAAGACTGACTGGCCTGTAATTTCCAGCTACACCTTTATCTCCCTTTTTGAATAATGCGCTAATCTTTGCTTTCTTCCATTCCTCAGGTATAGTTTGACGTTTTAATGAGTGGTTGAATAGTCTCGTCAGGGGATAGGCTATAGTTTCACATACTTCTCGAAGGAATCTCGGATGTATACTATCCAAGCCTGGGGATTTATCAGATTTCAGCTGTCTGAGTACCTTCAACACATCTTCTTCATTGATTGACAGATTTTTCATATTGTACTTGACAGTCCTATCCTGTATTGTTGGTATTTTTCCATTTGGTTCTTTCACAAAAACACTGCAGAAAAAATCTCCGAGTATGTTTGCTTTGTCTGAGTCATTGTCTGTTTTCAATCCCTTCTTAGAGCACTGATCAACATATAACTCCCCTACACCTACCCTAGTTTTCGATTTAGATTTGATGTACTGCCACACAAGCTTCGGATTGGATTTTGCTTTTTTCGATATGTCGTTTTCGAATTCCTTGCGAAGCCGCCTCGTCAATTTCTTCACCTGATTCCTGGTTTTCTTGTATTCCTTTTGTACCTCTGGATCCTTCGTTCTGATTGCTTTCTTTGAAAGAGTGTTTTTCAACCGTATTTTATAATTTAAAGTCTCTTTGTCTATCTGAAAACCTTTTTTCTTTCTCATTGCTTGTTTAACATTGCGTGTTGGAACATGCATGTTTTCAATTTCCTTTGTCTTTGTTTTGAACTTTTCCCACATACAATCAATGTCCTCACTTTCCTCTAGAATAGTATTCCACTTACAGTTTCGTATTTCTTGGTTTATATTATCATAGTATCATGATTTGATGATATATTTATATATATATGACATAGATGTAGATATATAATATATATCCCAAGTCACCTTGTGTGAGGCTAACCGACCAGTTGAACGGCACTGCAATTAGCCCCGCACCCTTCCTGAATCCACTCCCCTCTCTCGCTAATCTAAGTGTATGTAATGTTATGCCCATGGAGGATTGGGGGCTATTCCATTGTAGGTGAAGGAGTGTGCTTTCTTAGTGGTGAATTTCAAAAGTGGCAAATTTACTAAGCTCTCTACAGGACTTTTAGTTTTACCATTCATAGTTCTAGTCTGAAAGAAGAAAAATGCACACATATATACAGTGGAGCACACTTATAAAGAACACACTTGAAACAAATTGACAGAGATACAGAGCCAATTTCTTTGCCCCGTTATTTTTCCTCTTTGTGTCATTAAAATTTTGATGCATGTAGCGAACATGCAATAACAAACCGATGGCTGTAACGAACGCATTTTCTTGCCTGGTGTCTTTATGACCTTCTTATTTATGACTGAAATAACAAACCAGTCCATTTTGATGACTATGACCCAAGAGTCCAAGTTGCGCAACTGCCCTGCGAGTCTTGTCTGGGGCTGACGCTTACACACCAGGTCCACCCTACCCATACGATGGATTTGAATCCTTTCTTTGTTATATATTTATATGTATGATAATATTTATGCCAAACTTAGGGGTTGGGGCTTGGTATGCTTTGCGGCTATACATGCGGGCGTCCCTTACTAGGCTTACGCACTTTCTAGATCCAGTATTACTTTGTCATTTCTCAGAGCTATCACATAGTACAATACAACACCTCCACCCTTTGTTAATATGTTAAACTATTCAGCGGTTAGCAATATATGTGACTGCTAATGATGGGGCATGTGTTAGGTTCAGGGAAACAGCGAATCTGTACCTCGGCTTTACGCACTCGTCTCACATTAAGACAATATAAAAATGATTACTTACGTGAAGGCCATGTGGACACAACACTGGCTGAGTGAGACTTTCGTTTCCATTGTTTTCAGTCAGAATTACGGCAATGGCTGTTGGGATGACAAGCCGGGTGAAGGGAGTCTATTGTTATTTAGGGTTTTTTAGCGTTTAGGTATGACAAACTTGTGCCCCGCGTCTCTTTTGTTAGGCTTGCTATGATCTCATTAGCACCCGCATAGTTTCGCATGGCCAGTGTTTTGTCTCGAGGGTTATCGTTGGCCCACCGTATCGGCCTATTACTACAATGTACATGTATTACTACGCTATGGCGAAACGATTCTTGTATACGCACATTGGATCTAAATCTGAGCCTCCCTAGCGTAAGGGTGGCTTAGATCTAAATCCTTCATCGACGGCACATACTGTTGTAACATAAGCGTATGCGAGCATTGGATCTGATGTCCTTCACAGAAATGCATATTGCACAGTGTATTGTGCGACTGAAATAATGAACTACTGATATAAAGAACTTTTTCTATTGCCTGGGCTTGTTCATTATATCCGTGTTCCACTGTATATACATTGATGGGATATATTCTTTATTACTGTAACAATAGGGATTTCCAGTGAAAAAAGAAAAATACCATGATTTTGATACTGAGACATTAGTGGCAAGAAATAAGAAAAAGTAATCATCATGACCAATTTACAAAAAGAAATTATATTCTAAGCCCCAATACCATGTGAAGATAATGAAGCCATCTCTATATTCCCTCTTGTATATGTAACAAAACAGAAACTATCATCTAAGAAAAAAAAAATTGACTGAAAACAAAATAATTACAATATCTAACAAAATGAAAAAAAAAAAAACAAAAAAAAAAAACAACACAAAGACTTGGGACAATTTTTTTTCAATGTGCCCAAATAACTGATTCAAAACTGGCTAAAACCTTTTGGACTCCATGAGTATCTGAGATCCCAGTGCCACCAGGATACAGAAGCCAAAGCTGGGAGTGTACAGGATTCTCTCGGCCACCACGAAACCCACCGGGAAGAACAGGTTAGAGGCTGGGATAAAAGGCAGCACTAGGCAAGACAAACTCTGGAAAAAAACAGAAACAGTAAAATAAAACAAAAAACCACTTATTCATCCCCGAAGGAAAATTTCTTGCCACTTTTGTTTTTTACCAAAAACTGAGCATCAGCCGCAAGAGCAGCACCCCAAACAGAGGCAATTGTGAATCAGTGTAATTACCTTGCCCAAGGGTTGAATCACAATGTCCCATTTGGGATTCGAACCAACAACTTGTCGGTTGTCAGTTCAAAGCACAACCGCTGTGCCATTGTGACCAATTCAGCAGGTTGTCAGTATTGTATTATTGGATGTACCCGACATCTCTATCCACGAAAAGTTTTACTTGAAAGCACCCATATGAATTTTAAGACCTTGCCATTTTTGTACAGCACTGCAAATTGTAAAGAGCTCTTGTGCCTGTATGTTATTATCATTAGGAAAGGATTATTGGTGATTTGAAATTTTGCCTTCATTTTAACTCATTAATGGCAAATCTTGCCATAATCTTTGAAGACAAATTATATCGAGTTTTGAAAATCAATTCAGAGAACTGGCTACATTCAAGTTCAAAGTCAAAAGAATTCGACCCAGAGTAGCCAGTGCAGCCAACCTCAAGTGGAAGGACAAGAGGGAACACATCTCTTGAGTGCCTTCACAAACATCCAAACTTTCATATTCTAGCAAAGATCTTCATCAAAATATTTCTAAATAAACTGTAAATTTCCCATGAACATGTACCTTTGCTTTCACTCTCGCTTTAAGATTAATGGCAGAATGTCACAATGTGTTCACTTCCCTGTCTCTACTGCATATGATCTTTACATCTAGTTGGGAGAGGTTTCATTCATGGTTCAATACACGCTTCAGCAGTAGCATACTAAAGCAATTTAAAATTATTTCAATACTTATATGTAATATTTATTACTGCTGTTATTATTATCATTATATTATTTTTTTATATTATTTTTATCATTATATATTATCATTATTATCATAATTATTATTTCATTAACATTATTATTGTTATCATCATCATTATTATCATCAATGTTTCACCACCATTATCATACTCATCATTCATCATCACTATAACCATTATTCCTACTCACTGCTATTGCTTCTCAGTACAATCAAAAGAATGAAAGTTCTTTCTTTCCCTTCCCCGAAATAAAAAACAAAAACAAAAAACAAAACAAAACAAAAACAAAATAAAAAAAAATAAAAAAAAAAGGAGAAAATTAAAATAAAAACTTTTGGGCTACTGACCATTACCACAGCCCTGGACCGGGGAGTCTGTCGTGTGATGGCAAAGTAGCTGAGTGAGCCAAGGACGGCGTAGAAGGTTACGGTGGCCACATTCCGTGGATCCAGCACGGAGGTCAGGAGCTTGATGGTGCCCATGGTCCAGTCGCAGCAGAGGTCGCTGGGGTTGAGGAGCAGCCAGGCGTTGACAGACAGCAGGTAGTTGAAGGTCAGCTGCCTGGCGGGACTGGCTGCCTGGGAGGCGGGGTTGTCAAACCTGGCAGTGGTGAAAATGGAAGCATATTATATAAAGGTAACAGTAATAGAGATAGACTTCAATGGTGTTCTATTATACATATGAGTCATATAAAAAAAAAAAATTAAAAAAAAAAAAAAAGATTTTTTTAAAAAGCCCTGTTCATAATTTCTTTCTCACTGAGATAAAGTATCATAAAGCAGGGCAATAGAGACCATGAGCTTAAATTGGAGACCCACTGTGAGGACATTTACAGACAAAATTGAATTTTTGAAGAGACTTACTAAATGGAAAAAGTGAGATTTGACAATTTTTAGAGAGTCCCAGTACAGCAAACATTGGCTAGCTAAAATCACTCGATAATTAATTAAAAGTTGACCTAGCAATAATACCATCCATTTAAAACAATATTAAGAATAGCTTACCATTTGCATGAAAGCATGGATAGGCCTTCATTATGAAAGGGGTCTTTAAGTTATGAATGATAGAAATTTCAGAAAGGAAAGAGTCCTTGAAAATGTGATGTGTAAGCAAACTGACTTTACACTTCCAAAAAATTGAGGTTCTCAATCTCAGATTACAAGCAAACGTATATATACTCCTCAAAACAATTTAAGGACCACCCATATTATTTTTCAAGCCTAAATAGTCTAAAAATAGCTTTCAACCAACAGTCTATGAGATCTCCATAGTGAGTTGACTCTGAAGCCTTAAATCTAATTTAAGTAAAAGCAACAACAACAATAACAACCAAAACAACTTTAAAAATGCAATAATGTTGTTGTGTAATTGATGCTTCAGTAAAAATTGTCCTTAACTTGCTTTTGTTTTAAATTCAACAATTTGATTGTGTAATTGATGCTTCAGTAAAAATGGTCTTTAACTTGATTTTTGAGTAGTTTGCCAAGCTTACCAAGATGAACAGCTTAATCCACTTCTATAACATTATTTACTGCTTCTTCCAATCACCTAATCCCTTCATTTTTACTATGGTCAAGAATTGTAATTGTGTGACGAGATAGGGAAGTTATAAACTGACAATGATTCAGTAACAAGGGAGATAGGAGCAAAGGGACACTGATATTACAAAAATAAGCCATAGAAAAATGATAACAAACAAAAAAATTTACTCTGTAAAGACTGGTAGCTGTGCACCCATGACCTTAATGCGGGCAAAGAGGAGGAAGGTCGTGCCAAACACCAAGAAGCTGCCTCGAATGATAGAAGTCTTCAGCCACTTGGGGATACTACCTTTGCCGCTAAGCAGAGCCAGAAATATGGCCCACAATTCTTGGATGGTACACTGGCAACATGATGGATGAATAGACAAAAATTTAGAAAGCAAAAAAAAAACCAAACCCAACCCTAAACAAAACCAAAAAACAACCCCAAAACAACAACAAAAATCAAAACAGAAACCCCAAAAGTAACAGGAGCGAAACAACACACTGCATGACAGATACATGCACACACACACACATACACCCATCCACACAAAAACATGCAGAACATACCCTTTCGATAAAAAAAATATGAGGAATTTTCTAATGCACTATATTTAAAAGTATCTAAATATGTATTTAAATGACTGTATTTAAAAGTATCCATATTTAATATCTAAGTGGGGTATGCTCTATGAGCTGTTCCTGAGAACTCCCCTTCGAAGCTGATACAGTCAGGATTCAAACCTAAAGCCCCAGGCTGGTAGTCGACCAACAAGATGATGGCGCATACCAGGAGGTATATATGACTGCTTTGCCTGTTTGTCTATCGCATACCTCTTGAGAGATAAAGATCTCGTAGACGCAGCACACTCCGATGACTGTGATTCCCTGCTCCTTACACAGCATGGCAATGGTCACCAGCAACACAGTCAGGATCAATGGTTTCCATTCTGGGCGCAGGGTGGAAAAGTAGCAACACAGAAAATGAAATGAAAAATATCTACAAATAATGCAAAAAATTAATAGATGGTACAAAAAAAATTCCCTTACAATAAATAAATAAATAAATACATAAAAGAATAACTATAAATAATGCATAAAATCAATGGAAAAAAAGAAAAAAAAACCCAAAACAAATCCAAATCCAAACAATATTGCTAATGTCCTGCTTCAGCACCACAGAACCTTACCAAGGTTCATCTGTCAGATCCATTCGAACACATTTAGATAGCTATCAGCAATAGCAGTTTTAGTTGCTCTAAAGAGTAACATTTTAGATCTAACAAATGAATTTTTGAATCGGTTGCCGAATGCGCTGTACCTGTTTTCTGCCTGTATCCAGTTGATTTGGTGTAGGAGATGAACGCAGCCAAGAAAAATATGGAAGACAAGCTTTCTGCCCTACCAACCACACCCGTAACCTGAGGAAAGATAAGACACACACATGATAGCATAAAGCACAAGTTGAGGTGGTCTAACAAGTAAAAATTAAAACCCACGGCAGGCGACAACATTACATCCAGCAAGAATAAATTTCCTCTATTCAAGATGAAAATCAGAAACAAGTTAAATCATATTGACAAATTACTTAACTTTTATTTTAATGTAATGTAATAAAAGGTCCATTTGGAAAAAAAACCAACAACAAGTCATAAGTCCCTGGGATGGTCAGAAAGAGGAAGACTCTTTTACCTTTGGGTGTCTAATGTCAACCCATTGTATAAAACAAAACGTAAATGTGTATCAAACATTAAACCTACTGATGACTTGACAACAGTGGCAGCAAAGCTAACACTGACGTAAGGGACCCTGACATATATGTGCTATCCTGTCAGAAATGAAAAAAACAACTTACAGCTTCAGTGTGAATGGGATGGACGGCAAAGGACAGTGCTGCTATGAAGCTTGTAAATTCTGTCAGGAACATTGTGCACACTCTAAAATGGAATGGGGGGGGGGGGAGGGGGGTTAAATTCAATGAGGGCTTAATTACAAGGATTAGCATCATGTAAAACATGTTAACACACATATATATAATTATACTAGGTCAGTCGTACTTGATGAGAAAAAAAAAGAAATAACACATTGTTGTTGTATCTAATCAAAATTTTGTCCAAATATATCTATCACCATTACAACTGAAAATTTAAAATTAAAACTGGAGAGGAGGACACGAAAAATATAGATTACTGATGACTAAATCAGATATAATGATAATAAGACCAATCAGCTAAACTGAAAATCACATTTTTATCAACACCAGCAGAATATCAATGCCACTGAATTTGTAAATGAGTATACTTTAAAATGCTGAAAAAAGCAAATAATTTCTAATATCATGCAGCTTTAGTACTTATCTCTTTAAGAAACCGAAAAAAAAAAACTCACCTCATAAACAAAACACAAACAACAGCATGAAGGATGACATTGAGAAGATGATAGCCCATAGGTTCCAGTTCACTGACAGCGTAGTTCAATCGGAATGTGGCAACACACAATGGCCGGTATGACTTGTGGCTTTTTTCCTTGAAAGAGAAAGAAAAAAGAGAAGAAAGAAACCAACACGTTTTTTTCACATTTGAAAAATGATGCGAGCTTAACTAGTAACCTATGCTGGCAGTGATTCTGGAAAATGAAATGGGCACTTCATACAAATAATGACTGAAATACAAATTTACCTATAACTTATGTAAAGCATGTTTAAGTACATGTAATAGTACAGTAGTGACCGACTAACATCCCAACCTGGGGAAAACAGAAAAGGGAGATGTTTGATGGACCAGGTCTTAGGTAGATAGCGAAGAACCACAGGACCTTTTCAACCTTTTACAATATTACCTTGTAACTGTCAAACACACAACAAATTAATAAATAAGAACTCTTCAAAGGTTTTATTTTTGTGAATATTATATCTTGGCCTGGCCACACAAAGCAATAGACAGACCACTGACAGGTAGTCCCTTGGCATGGTATAATCTGAGCAGCCATTGTTATCTCCTTGCATAACCTAGATGCTCGATTGGTGTCTTTTAGACACACCTCGTCTAAATAGGGTTGATCAGAGACACGTTTAATTGTTTCAACATGGCTAGCAACAACCCTAAGATTGGATTTGACTAAGACAAAAACAATTGTGAGGAAGTAATATTGTCCACGACTCATATCATAGGTTGAAAAAGTCCCTAACCTCTCTCAAAAAAGTGGGATTTTAGGTGGACGAAGTGGGATGTCAGGGACCAATTTATAACAAAGAAAATTATGTTACCTTGGAAAAAGGGATGTAAGACGGACCAGGATATTAGGCGATCGCTTCTGTATTATATTATGAATCATATTTAATTTACTATCCACTCACCATGTGCATAGGAGTACCCCAAAAATCATTTAGAAACAACTTGAAAAATGGTGTCCGAGGACGTAGATCTTTGTTATCAATAATAGCTGACACATCGTCAAACACAAATCCGCAGCCGAGTGCATTGTGATATATTACTGTTACCACAACACCTAAAATAATGCTGTAGATGGTTATTCTCTCCATCTGGAAAAAAAGGATGAAGCATGTACATGGAAAATCTCTTATATCAATATTCATGGTTTAAAAACCAATAAAATTCTGAGTAATAAGAATTCAACATACCTGCAAACTAGCTGCACACTTAAGCATGAGAGACAGATTTTGATTTTCTTTTTTAAGCTGTTAATGGTTCAATTTATCTACCCTGTCTAAAAATGGTCATTTCCCTTAATTTTATGATGATGATAATAATAATAATAAAAATAATAATAATAATAATAATAATAATAATGATAATAATAATAATGATTATTTGTACAGTGCCTAATCCATCTATGTAAGGCTCTAAGCGCTTTACATTTCAGTTATTAAAGTAAGTGTGATAAAGCAGAGCATACGAACGCACATATCCTAGAATAAAACAGATCACATAGATAAATTGCGACATAATAATCACATTGCATGATATACAAAGCATAAATATGTATACTACAATAAAAGTATAAGGAAAACAGCATGTTTATCGATGCAAACTAAAGTTAATACATCAAAATGTAATCGGCGATAGTTACTGCCATTGCTTTAAAAAGTAAAATGATTTGATTTTCTTCTTAAAAATGTCAAAGCTTTTGGATATTCTTATAGCTTCTGGTAAATCATTCCAAACTTGAAGGCTGAAATATGAGAAGGCGCATTCGCCTTTTTGTAATTGCTTTTTTATTTTATATAGAGTTGTTTCAAAATAAGTGCACATTACAGAAGCAAGAAACATGGACAAAATATGATTGAGAATGCTACTGACCTTTTCTAGTAAATAACAAAAATTTACTAATATACACCACAGTGCACTTATCATTGTTCATACTGTTAAATTAAGTGCTTTATACATACTTCCAAGTCATTAAGGCATTTTAATTAATTCTCTCAGGTCCTTTAAAATCTCTGAGTGTGTTGTATTATAACTAATTTGTTCAGCAATGAACACTATTTTTCTTATAAAAAAAACTACCATGATTCTAAAACAGATTTAGCTAAACATATTTTTATACGAAGACAGATTACAATCCAGAATTTAATCACGGTTTGTTTGTTTTTTACTAAAGCAAACTGACTGACGGCAGGTGTCAAGAAGGCGATAGCCAGTCAGCCCTGTGTGTGTTGTTAAGAATATTAGCATAGAACTCATATATATATAGTACATATATATATATATATATATATATGACCCAAGGTCAAAAGGTGCCCAAATTTTGGTTTTTTTTAGATTTGTGTAAAATGGTGTAAAAAATAGTCTATTCCATTCATGTTTGTGTGCCCTTCCATAATTTTGAGCTTGGAAGATAATTAGTTGTCCATGTTTCATGTAAAAGGTGCTTTTTTAAATCTGTTTCCAAAATGTCTCGTGTGACAGGTGACATTAATTTCAATCTGAAAGTCAGCAACCTGACTGTTTATCAATGTTTTATAATGTAGACAAGTGTTTGCTGCTGTTAATTTACAATTTTGTATAAAAATGCTCTGTAAAAATTGTTAAATGATCATTTTATACTAAGAGTTATGAGGTCATAAGTCACGCGAGACATTTTGATTGCATCATAATCTCAC
>JBCHJU010075256.1:0-11095 GCA_039654505.1 Plocamopherus imperialis | reverse complement strand
GCTGCTTGCTTGCTGACTGGTGATTGGCTAAGCGGGTCCTCCTCTTGTCCTTCTGGTCTGGTAGGGGTAGGGGTTGGGATCCGCCCGTCTTCCTCCATCCGACGCCTGTTCTACCCTCCCATAGTGGGTGTTTTGTTTCACTTTTAACCCCTTCTTAAATATGCTCTGAGATTTTTCCTAGGTAGTTGACACCTTGTTGCTTACCGCATTTTTAAAGGAAAATACCAATTATAACTTCTGTAAAGTGAAATAAAAAGTATTGACTATTTAATTTTGTCCATTCACAAGTTTTTTGATTCGTTTTTGTCTCCTAGAACTTTCTCATTTGTTTTCCTGTCATTCAAATGCACGTATTTACTTTTTATTCCATTTTCATTGCTGTTTCTATTGTCAGGCAATTGATGCAGCAAAGAATTCCAAAACTCTCGACTTCTTTGTTCTTGTGGTTTTACACTGGATCAATAATAAGAAGGCAGTGGAAAGTTTGATACGAAATAAAATCCGAGCTGGATTATTTACCGAAGACATGCTGTTGAGAGTTTTCAAAGCTCATTCCCACGTAAGTTCACTGGAACGACTTTATCATTCTCCCATCTTTTCATGCCTTGTCTGCTCCTAGGTGATTTATGCTGTGATCTTTAAAGGTTTGTACTGCGCAGCATAGATTTCATGAACAAAAAAACCCCAACGCACACAAAAAAAACCCCAAAACCAAACTCGATTTCTTTGATGTCTTGGAGAAAAAATCCCTGTGAGTCAATTCATCTATTTTCCTCAACCTAAGCATGAAGCAACTGGGATGTCTTAAACAAATTATTGTGAAAATATTGAAAACTCATCTTTGATTTTGTCCCCTGGAAATGCAAATTGTAAAATATACCAGTTCGCATTTCCTTTGATGAGAGATTAAGTAAGACTGCAGTTTAAACAGTCGTGGTGATGGCATTGTACACTATTACTATGCACAGACCGTCATAGCCACAATGTTAGCAGAGGGTTATACGGAATTGGCAGAGTCAGTGGCTATTCCATCCCTGGCAGTGATTTATATTCTTGTGTATTTCTTATTAGCAATGCTCAAATGGGACACCTCAAACTCATGGATTATCCAAACATATTTTCCCAATTCCAGATAGTGTGAGATGCCCATACAACACCCTGTTTTATGATGCTTTGCGCTGCATTGTAGGAATCTAGTACAGTTCTTGCTCAAATTAGAGACCTTGAGGACCTGGGTTTGAATCCTTTGTAAGGACATTTGTGACATTGGGTTGTTGAAGAAAAACTTTTTATACATTTTTTCCCACCCAATTTATCGTGAAATCATACCTGATCTTGTGTCAGCCTGAATGGTTCACCTGTAAATTATTACTGCTTTTTATATTCCCTCAGAGTTGAGACAGTGTATCGGTGCAAAGGATGGTTTCAGAGAACCCCATGTAAAGTGCTTGGGAATATGATTTAGTGGATATGTACTGATTTTAAGATCTCTACTTTTTTGTTTTTGAAATAGAAAACATATTAGGTTTGATACTGAAATGGATTTTATGGTCTCAAATTCATCAATATCTTGAATATATTTTTCCATGCTACACTTAATGTAGTACTTATGTAATACTTATTTATTTATTTTTTTGCTAGGTGCTGAGGGAATACTTTCCATCTATTCTAGCCCTTGCTCAAGCTCTCCTGAGATCTCCGGAGCCACCGATCAGCATGACTGGTTGCTGCCTCTACAAGGTGGCGTTTGTGTCGTTCGACTCTTACTGTCAACAGGTGCGCCAGAGTTGAGTTTTTTTTTGCTTTAGCTTACCATCCTCAAGCCTTGCTGCACGAAGTGCTTCTTGAAACAAAAGTCTCCTATCCTGCTTACAAAGTCGTCAAGTCCTGAAGAACGAAAAAGTACCTCCAAGACACTGAAGTTCTAAAACAATGTCAAAATTCCTCTCAAAAACTCCTAGATTTTACAGCTTGCACCTTCTCTTTTATGATTTAATTAAAATTTTATTGATACATTTATTACATAGTATTTCTGATTATAAATTGTTGATTTACCACTTTTTTATGCTTAGGTCACAGAGGGAGGGTCATGGTCATGCTGGTGGTTCAGCCAGGCAAAGTGGGAGGACAGCTCCAATCTTTGCACTGCCAACCTTTGTCTCAAAGAATGCTGGGAACATTGTCATTGACTTCTGGATGACATTTTTTAAACTTCATATATACTCAGTGCTCATCTGTCATAAGAACACTTCATATCATTAAACCAAGAGTTCTCATATCCTATGTTTTCTTGTGACCAATCTGGCTCTATGGAACGTTCTAGCAAGTGCTTCAAGCAATTTTATGATAAGCTCCTGCTTAAAGTCCATAGATGGAAACAAGTTTGAGACAAAGGGCTTAATAATAGCTCAAGGAAATAGATCTGACCTAATAGAACTATTCTCTTGTGCTTTTGAAAATTACTTGAATGTCTCTTAGTCTTTCAGGGTTTCATGTAAACATGTGTTTTTCCAGAGTATTGTCTGTTTCTTTGCACTTGAAGTCCAATCTGTCTTTGAACCTGCTCAGCAATGCTTCTATAGGGTTGAAATCAACATTCTTTTTTTTTTTTTTTTAGGGAGTTCTTTAGACATGCCTGTTTTTATAACTGCTTTGTTCTTGTAACTGAAAATGGTTTTTTTTTTTTTTTTCATTTTTGACAAACAGGAAGTAGTTGGAAATCTGGTGACCCATGTTGGAAGTGGCTGTGCTGGTGAAGTTGATTCGGCTCTATGCATCCTTGATGAGCTAGTGACAGATGAAGTGAAGGCTATGTCACAATATGCAGTTTTTGTTAAGGTTAGTAAATCAATTCAAAATCACAAATAAGTTCTGTACAAAAAAAAAAAAAAAAAAAAAATTCAGGAAAAGCCTCTTTTCACTACAAATATTTGAAACTTGATGGAACTTCTTCAGTCACATCCTACAAAGAAATGGAGAAATTCTTTCCGATAAAGCAATGCCAGGTTTTTTCATCCAATTTGGTGATAAATTCAGGAGGTGACCAAATACTAAACTCCCAATTATGCTCCATTGGGATCTAGTGCTCATTGACCATCCACAAATCCATTTAGAAAATGACTCAGATCAACTCGCACAAGACAGAATCCTCAGATTTAGCCCCTGTCTGGAAGATGTATCATTTTTTTGTGTTGTTTTGGTCTTCTTTTTTTTTTTTTTTTCTTCTTTAACTTCCTTGACATTTTATTTTTGTTTTGCATGGTGTTTTTATTTAGTTGTGAAAAGTTTGTTATTTGGTTGGAGAAGTTTCAGTTTATGGAGTATGTCAAAGGATCATCCGAGAACATTATTTTTCATCAGGAATGTCATTCAAAACATTGGTAAAACATATCTGTATTTCATTCTATTTTCAGGGGGTTTTAGACTACCTTGATCACAACAATCTGTCTGTGACACAGATCCGCAAATTGTATCTTTTACTGGCCCGGCTTGCATTTCGCACTAGAGGTGGAAATGACAGCAGTTATTTACAAGTAAGTTGTGAACCATTTAGATGAATGAGCCATTTAGATCAATGATAAATCAACCATTTAGATCAACATGCATCACAAGTCTTTCAGGATCTATTTTACTGAAGCAAATTAGGTCCTTACATCATTTTTACTTTTAAAACCACACCAACTACAGTTGTGGAATTTAAGCCAATGCATTTATTTTAACACTAGAATATTCATATGACTCCCTCTCATGATTGTTTGTCCTGTAAAGAATCTGTCATTGTTCCTCTCCTTATTGATATGTGGTTGGATAGATGTTTGTGTAAGTATGCATAGGATTATAGTAAAATTTGTATGGGCTATTGTATTTGAATTTATGCAGCAAACATATTATGGAGCGGATTACCGCGATGCATATTTTGGGGCATGATGGCCATCATTATATTGGTTTGAGATATGGTTTTATTTTCCCTGTAAATCATCTCTCCTTTTTGCTTCATTTTATTATAATTATCATAGCATATTTGCACTACCATTCTAAATGCTTCTTTTCCTCTTTGGCATCCCTTTTTCCCCTCTTTTTCACCCTGAGATGACCGAAGTGGTTAATGGGGTGTAAAGGGATCAATCAATCAAAATGCTCACCTCATGGCAGTACCACCATCCCACCATTGCTCTGGAGCTGTACTCGCTCTCCTCTGAGTCAGTTGGAGACATGAGAATAAAGTAACTTATACAAGGACACACACACACCACCTCACAGTCAGTGTTGCTTAAAGAAGTGCAGAGAATAGTTTAAACTGATAAGTGCTATGTAAGAGCTATAATTATGTCATTATGCCCTGTCTTTCTCTGTAATCAGAATGATCTTCACATCATTGTCCGCAAACAGTTGACAAGCGGCAACCTCAAGTATGCTTCATTTTCTCTTCTCTCTTCAAGTATTTTACATTGATTTTATGTGACAAATGACTGAATTTTTTAGTTGCTTGGATATCTTAAAAGATTCACTACAAGTTTACAGATTTAAATGAAAATTAATAAAATAGACAAATGCAAAAAAATGTCGGTCTTTTGTGGAATTACTTCTGACTCTGACCATGAAAGAAAATCACTTAAGCTTTAGCTGAACTTCTTCTTCGCAGTGCCATATTATCACCAGTTAGATGATTTGGGATATTTAATGTACTCATTACATTTTACAAATTACTGAAATAATCCACCAACACTAACATTTTGAAAGACATATATAATTGAACTGTTTGAATCCCAAGACAATAAAAATATTGCTTTTCCCAGTCATCCATTAGCTCATCATTAAACTAAAAACTCCCTTTGAGAACAATATTTGTCTTTTATAAGTCCTCATTTCGGCAAGTTGCAACAAAATACCTGTATCGCAGGCCAGTTACAGATTTAATTGGTCAAATTCGCGGGGTTAGAATAAAAGCAGACAAAAAGTTAAGAAGAGACAATAGAAGTCTCTTCTGCATCACTTACATTAAGCTGCAAGTGTTTGTGTGTGTCTGAGTATCCGTGACATCGGAAAATGATGGCCCATAAAATAGGCAAAGGCCTAAGAATGTTTTATACATGTAAAGTTCGCCATTGGTTGTTATGCTTTTTTGTCCTCAAGCACATTGGAAACTGGTACCAGTAGCGACTACTGCTTAGAGCTGTCTTTTAGCGGGGATATGTGTTTTAGGAATGTAATTCTTTGATGTCAATAGTATTGTATCATTGAGACATACACAGAACAATGATTTTTAATTTGAATTAAATAGGAAACTGATAATAAAGTAAAGACTTGCTAATATTTTAAATGCTTGCAGTTTTGCAGCTTGTACAATAATGCTAATTAATCAGTCAATCAATCAATGTGATGTTGCCAGATATAAAAGGATGGGAATCATGGGAGCCATATCTATCATCAAAGCATTGGCGACAAAAACCACAGATGAGAAGACGTCAGAGAATACTGGTCTAGACAAGGAGCGCTACAAAGAGGTATGAAACTCCAGAACTGTCTTTGATGCTGTTTTACTACCAAGGAGGTATGGTACAGAACTCATAGAACTGTTGTTGGTGTATTTTTACTTACATATAGCTAGGATACTTATAGATCTTGGTTTTGTTCATTTTTATGACAAAGAGTAACCATTCGTTGCTCATACAGCAGTAACTAGTGCATTTTTGTGTTTGTATGCTTAAAATATTTGAGACAGTTCATCATGAATTTGGATTCTACCTGTTACAGTACATTATATTTGTACTGATCAAGGCGTCAAGACTTCAACATTTGAATTTATGACACACATGTAATTCAGAAATAATCTCTTAGGGGATAATTTAAGATTTAAAAAATGTATATTCCCCCATCTCTCCCCTTTTCCCGGATGATTCAAATTTTCCAATCAGGAAAAGATGAGGAGAGGCATATCATTTTTTAATTGATCTCCCTTTAAGTTTGCCTCCAAGGGAATCAATTGATGGGCAGTTTATAAATAAGAATGATTAAGGAAAGACAAATATCCTTAAAATCAGTGCTTCTACTACTATTTGTTTGTTTTTTTTCATTTGATAATTTGTGTTGCAATCTTGGTTTGCCATGCCTGACAGGTGATAGACCTGATGGAGCTGGTTGAAAGTAGCACCAAACACAACCCGGACATCTCCGCTTTGTTTCTAGACAGCCTGGCTGGCATGATGGCTGTCACGGGCATTGACTCGTCAGTGGAAGAGTGGATTGCAGATCGCATGACTCAAAGTAACTGGCTTACTAGTTGATTAACTTTATTTCATCACTCATGCTTCATCGACTCTCTAATTGATTGGTACATTGATTGCCTTATTTCATTCATTGGGTAATTCATTGTTTGAATCATTGATAAATTAATTGATTCTTTCATTCATTGGGTAATTCTTTGATTGAATTATTAATAAATTGATTGATTCTTTCATTCATTCATTCATTCATTCGTTTGGTTGATTGATTTGTTTAGAGCATTGATTAGTTGATTGATTCATTTACTGTTTGCCTTTGATTATTTTGCTTATTTTAATTTACCTCTCTTGCTTACTCTACCTCCAGTTTTGTTGGCTTTCAGAAAATCAAACGTTCTAGTGTTTCAATGTTTGTAAAAATCATAAGTATGTAGAAGACTTGTAATAATGTAAGAGGTGGTAAATACCTGAAAATTTGCTAGGAAACTGTCTTATTGGATGTCTATTGCCTGATGTTTCATGCAAACAAAACTTTGTTTTTAGATTTGGTCATGGCCACTGTGATATTTAGTCGAAACTAGTTAATATTTTACAATTTTTCTTTGTTTATTAATTTTTTTCCCTTTCATCATTTAAAACCAGTGTTTGAAGATACATTTGTTACGGAATCTTCGGAGAAGACGATCATGCCTTCAGCCAAATTATACAGTCTGAATGATGAAGCGGAGAGTTCCATCGCCATCAACATTCTTTATCTGGTTGAGAAGGTGAATGACAAAAGTGATAACCAAGAGCTTGGGTATGTCTTGTTAAATGAATGCAATAATTGTTGATAGTATTTATGCGTATACATTTTATCCTGTAGGAATATTCCACATTCGGCTGATTCAATAAAAATTTTTTTTTTTTAGATACATGTACTTATAATGCCAATGTTTATTTTCGAGACAAGAAAAGGCCTTTAATTTTGTCTTTGGGCGATGAAAAAAGCTCTTTAAAGTTTGCATGGCATCCTCAACAAGTTAGTAGTGCAGACATCAGGCTATGCAGACTGTGTTCAAGTTTTAGACCCTGCTCAGGGAGGTGAGACATTAAATATGGAAAATAAAGAAAATTCCACTAGTTTATGCTCATATGGAAATTTGCCTTTTGGTTTTTGACAGAAAACAGAGTGTTAGCCGCAAGGCAGCGCCACAAACAGAGTCAATTAGTGTAAATAACGTGGTCCAAAGGTTAAATCACAATGTCCCTGAAGGGATTCAAACCACCTACCTTCCTGTTGTGAATCCAAAGCACAACAGCTGTACTACAGTTACCACCCAGTGATTCTGGTATGAAATGGCATCGACTGGGGTTGATTATTTTCATGATTATTTTCATGCCTATTAAATTTGCAAGAAATTTCTCACCCACTGAGGTTTATTTTGTGAAGTAACAAAAGTAGCAAGAAAAAGAAATATAACACTGACCAATGGAAAACAGGAAATTCCAGGATAGAGGTACAGTATAACTCGGATATAACGGCACAAACAGGAATCTCGTTTTAGTGCCGTTACAACCGATCACCATTGTAAACTGTACTCAGATGTACCGAAGCCTACTGAGACAGGCGCTCAGATGGTGTGGGTAGTGGGGAAAGGGGACGGAAGAAGAGAAGGGTGGTGCCGGTAAGTTTATACGGGCCATTATCAGTGTGATAACAGCGCGCAAAACTCTTGACAGACTTGAGAGGCATTTTTGTTGTATTTTTGTTTTATCCGGGGGTGCCGTTATAGCCCATGCCGTTATATGTGGACTGCACTGTAATTGGATGGAGATAATTTGAAGTAATCAAATGGCATGGGTGGCTCAGTGGTGAGCACAAATCGACAATGAGTTGAGTCAAGCAGCGTTGACCACGGTTACTGTTCAGATGGATGACTGTTTGCATGGTCTGCTCCAAAAACACTGTTCGTTGGCGTTTAACCCTTTGGCAAGGTTATTTACACTAATTGCCTCCGTTTTCGTGCTGCTCTGTGGCTGATGCTCAGTTTTCTGTCAAAAACGAAAAGACAAAATTGCCGTTCAGGGACTAATAAATGGAATTTTTTTTCCTTTTTTTTTTTTTTTTTTTTAATATTTGAACCTTGACATGGAAAGGTATTAGGAGAGAAGATGAAGAAAGATTATTGTTGCCTCTGATCAGCTTGAAAGAAGTGCATTAATCAGTGAGACTTTGTGAGATGTTTAACTCCTGTTATAATTCTCAGATTTTTACAAGCGAAGAAATGGTGTCCACTTGTGGTCACAGTGGAACAGCAGTTGTGATTTGGGCTTGCAACCGAAAGTATTGAATCCCATGTGGGTCAATAATATGATTTAACCTTTGGGCAAGGTTATCTATACTAATTGCCTCCTTTTGCGGCACTTCTTTTATGACTGATGCTCTGTTTTCGATTCACAATGAAAAGACCGATTCCCTCTCGGGATAAAATCAGTGGAATTTTTATATTTTTTATTCCCTTCCCCCCACACACAAGACAATTTGTTTTGATAACTGCTTGTTTTAACAACCAAAAAAAAAATCTTTCAACTTTACTTACGAAGAACAGGTCATATCGTCTTATCGCATTGACCTTTGTCCTCTCTCGCCACCCAGCATGGGCAGTCCAGTCTGCCTGGCGCCGTTGTTCCGTCTGGTCACCGTGTGTCAGGGCAATCTGGCCGAGGGCAACCTGGAGGAAGTGGACGCGCTTCTGGGCTGCCCAGTCTTCATGGTGGAGGCAGACGTTTGCGAGCGCCTGAACGACTTGTCCAAGACGGAGTTAAACATTACATGTGGCAGCTTGTTCATGACCATCAACTGGTTCAGGGAGGTTGTCAACAGTTTTGCCCCCATGAACACGCCAGAAATGAAGGGAAAAGTAAGTTGAGCTTTGCTGCAAACGCAGGCCTGTGGTAAGAGTCGTGGGTGTGCCATATTGTGATCTTCAACATCATAGCTCATACGAGTCTGTAATGAGACGAGTCTGTAATGAGAGGGCTTACCACTATGAGAACATCTTGTTTGCTTTTAGATGCTTTATATTCCCTTGCCATAAGAGGAGTATTTGAGTGATGAATATTTTAATACAAGAAAGTTAGTAAAGTCTGATTTGATAGATGTGTTAGAATGCAGTTGAACATGAAATAATTTAACTTGAAACAAACCAAAGTTTTACTTGGCTTTGCTGTATAGTGCTGTATAGTATTTATATCATACTTGCTGAATTCCTTTACATGTGTGTATGAGCAGTATGCTCTCCTGTGCAGTGTGTGTGTATGTATATGTGTGTGTCTTATGAGTGTGTGTTATACATGCGAAATGTGCATATGACCTAAAACTAAAATATATTTTACGGTGTTCTGTTACAGTCCATAAAATTTGTATTATCCAACATAATCAAAGAGCTTGACAAAATCTTTCATGTATTGCTTTAGTACCTCGACTTATAGACCTGCAACACTAATTCGAAACCTTTAGGAGAAATGTCTTTGTTTCCTGTAGGTCATGCTGAGACTCAAGCACATCACAGAGCTGATGACTTTGTTACAAAAGTGCCTGGCTCATAATCCATCATTCAAGCCTCCCCCAGCCATCTTCGACGCTGATAAAACCACTGAGCAAGCTCCGCCCACCTCCAAGCCAAAGGTGATGGCCGGGGAATTGAAGAAAAAGGGAGGGAAGAAAAAAGGTGGTAAAAGCAAAAGCAGTGCCAATGCTGACGTCTTGACAGAACTGAGTCAACAGCAGGGCAATGACGAGGCTTCGCAGAGACAGACATCACAAACGACTCTTGACGAAAACGTTTCCTCCTCAAAGACAGAGGAGACTGCATGCAAGTTGTCCGATTTCAGATTGTTTTTCAGAGAACTCGACTTTAGTGTTTTCAACATCCTTAAAGTAAAGAGGATTTCACACGCAGATCTTGATTCCAACCTGAACACCAAAGACCAGGAAGATCTCCAGATTGGACTTGCTGAGTTGCAGTTTTTGCTAGAGGATCTGTCATTGAAGTTGAGTCACTCGCTGATTACCAGAGGCGGAAAGCGTCAAGCTTTTTTCAAACTGAAAAGTGAAAAGACCTGTGGATTCTCTAATCTTGATTTGTATTCCCCAACGCAAATAGCTGAAAAAACTGTCCGTCTTCTGCCATGCTTATGTGATCACTTGGAAAGCACCTGTTCGTACTTTCAAGATCAGATGGAGGCCAATGACGGACTTATCGATGGTCCAGGGCGTTTCTCTAAGGAAGGGAACCAAACGGCGTCTTGCTATCATTTGATTCTTCAGTGCATTCTGTCTTGTTTCTCCTGGAATGGTTTCTACAGTGACGTCAACTCAAGTCTTTTCAAACGGGCTTTGATGGTTATCGTCAGTCGCACTAGCCCATCACAAGAGGAGTCGGCAAGTTACGTCTCCTTGGAGGATGCTAAAAAGTGAGTATTATGCACTTAACTTTATAAAACAAACTGGCTACTGTCTCTTTCTGTTTTTCCCTCTCCCTTTGTCTGTCTGTCTGTCTGTCTGTGTCTTCAGCTCAGTCTATACTTATGTCTGTCTGTCTTTTCCAATGTCTCTCAATGCCCATCTGCCTGTCTGCCTGCCTGCCTGTCTGCCTGCCTGCCTGTCTCTGTATGTCTGTTTGTCTGTCTGTGTCTCTTTCTCTCTCTATCTCCCTCTTCTCCCTACCTTTTCTCGCTATCTCCCTCTTCTCCCTACCTTCTCTCTCTCTCTCTCTCTCTCTCTTTCTCTCTCTCTCTCTTTCGTTCCTTCTTTCTCTCTCTCTCTCTCTCTCTCTCTCTCTCTCTCTCTCTCTCTCTCTCTCTCTCTCTCTCTTTGTGTGTGTGTGTGT
>JBCHJU010075145.1:0-11096 GCA_039654505.1 Plocamopherus imperialis | reverse complement strand
AGAGAGAGAGAGAGAGAGAGAGAGAGAGAGAGAGAGAGAGAGGGGGGGAGAGAGAAAGAGAGAGAGACACAGAGAGAGAGATGGATGGAGGGAGGGACAGACAGAGACAGAGAGAGAGATGGATGGATGGAGGGAGTGAGGGAGGGACAGAGACAAAGACATACCATAACCACATTTATTTACTTATTTTGGTAAGTCAGATAGATGGGTAAATGTAAATTTATGTTACATAGAAGATGCTTTCAATCAAGGCATATTGAGTTTTCATCATCTCGATCATTTTCAGTCTCGGGGTCTACATGTGATTTTTGTAAGTTGCAGTTCTAACTGCTGTAAGTAATGTACATGTATTTTCATTACCAAAGACTTTCCTTTCCTGCCATTAATTGATATCCAAGAGTGCCATTCATTGGTCAAAAGGAATAAAAAAACATCAAAATGTTCAAGCAATCTTTGCGTCAAGTTTTCTTGATTAGAATCAAATTGTTGAAAGGAATGTCATCTGAGCATTTAACCACGAATACATGCACCAGTACACATTAAAGGGATGTTTAGAAAACATTATTTTTGTCAATATTACAGCCATATTGCAGGTCTCTGGATTGTTCTCGTAAGGAACTCTTTAATGTAACTGGTCCTCCATTTAGGACGTGTCTACATTCTTGGATTCAAGGATCAAGCATTTCAGAATCAAATTACTTTATCCATGGAATTGTCCGATGGGATTCTTTGACATGATAATTCATTCATTCATTCATTTTTATATTTTTTCATTTATTTATTTATTTGTTTATTTATTTATATTTTTTTCTTTTTTGACTTGGAAAATCATATTTTTTCTATTTGTTTTACTGTGTCGATCTCATTATCCATTGCACCACACATAGCGATTTTAATATTAAACATCTGCAGGGCTACAAATACAGTGCCTCAGATGTCCATCGATAAACTGTTTGCAGAACTGAAAACACTTCTGTTTGTTACACCTCAGCATGGTACATCATTATTGGCAATTGAGCCATTGATGCTTATATTACAGGGATTCATTTATAGGTATATTAAAATATCACTTCAAACTTCAGGAAGAGAAGGACAACAATTATTTAGTCAATAGCAAGCCATGGGACCTAATGGAATTTTCCTCCCGGCTAACATTCTAAGGGAGATAAGGTAAACAAAAAGAACAAAGGAGTTAACCTGAGTACCGTCCCCTGAGCCTAGGTATGCGGAGTTCATTGGTTATTTTTTAAATGCTGATTAACTCGACGTGCTTATCCCAATATATATAGACTAGATCTAGGCAAATTGTAATCAAAGAGTTACATAGTGTTATTGGAGATATATGGGCTTTAAGTATTCATCATGAGTTAAAGCAATAAATAACGCGATTGTTTACTCTAGTCTAGGTGTTCAAAGAAACGCATCTTACTCTAATAATGGAAGTAACAATCCACTCATGTAACGCCCTTTTTACCAGTTACTGGATGGAGAAAAATTCTAAAATTTTGCAGTAGTATTTCATTCATTTAGAATTATTGATTCCCTGATCCCCATTGTGATAACACCGTACCGGCATGCGAAAAAGCGAATCGGAAACTAGATCGAGATGTAGCTGTACAGTGTACAGAATCAGTATACAGTATAGGTGTAGAGATCTTAGAATGGCTGCAAATATCTCAATAAAACATTAAACTTCAACCTCTCCCATCTAGATCTAATCCTCACTAGAATATTATATAGAACTAAATCTTTAGATCTAAACATATAGAGCCTACATCAAATTTATATTTATGCCCTACCTAAATCTAGATCAAGATCTAGATCTCTTTATAAATCATTTAAAACATACTAAATTTTTTTCTAAAATGCGGCAAATTGTGCGGAATCATTAAAAATGCGGAAGGAGATGCGGAACGACAAAAAATGCGGCCGCATTATGCGAAATGCGGCCTATTTTCCTGGAGGGACAGAATAAAAGAGATCTGACACGAAAGATCTGGACAATATCATAGACCCCATAGAGAATAATTACAAACACAGTTGGAAGACTTTTCAATTAGAAAAAAGTAAAAAAAAAAAAAGTTGGGTCCACCGAGACTTGAACCTGGGACAGTGGCACCGAATCGCCTCGCCCAGAGAAGAATAGGTTCTGACTAAGGGCATACATGAACACTCCTTACGTAGTGTGAGATTATTATGGTGTCAGGTCTATTTAGCCTTAGCTGTGTTATAATAAAGCCCCGTGCGTCAAACTTGTTAGGCAACTCATACTCATTTCCAAAATTATACCAATAGATTCATCGACAGATATTGAACTGTGTTGGACAGCATTCTCACTGGCCCGTGTATTACATTAAATTACAATGACACGTAACCTGTTTGAAGTTTGAAAAATTAGGACACGGATTGGAAGCCATGAAACGAGATGGATAGAGTAGGGAGTGACAAAAAGTTCTACAGAATTTGTTATGGTACCATTTACTTAGTTTTTGTTGCTTCAAATGATGAAGAATAGGATGAGGATAATGCGATCTACTCGTCGAGATGGAAATAGGTGCTGGACCATATGAAATAACTAAAATAAATAAAATAAAAGTGAAATTCCACTTCATTCATTCCCGAAAGGAAATTTGTCTTGGGTTTTGACCGAAAACCGAGCGTCAGCCGCAGAGAATTGCTGCAAACTGAGGCAATTAGTGTAAATTGAATATTTGTTTATTTCCGAATACAAGGCCATTGGCCCATATTACATCAATACATAAGCAAAGCAAGCAAAACATACTTCCAGTTTCTAAATAATACAATCATACATATTTTCCAAGAAATCAGACTTTAACAGAATTTTACCATATTTGATGTACAAAATCAGTTGTGATTTGGAATTTGGAACTATATAATAATTTTGACTGAAATATCCTTTCCAGGAAGATTATAATTATTTATACATGTAAGAAATCGTATTCTTATGCCTTGAAATTTGTGGCAGATAAAAAAGAAATGAAATGTATCATCAACACATTGTAGGGAACATCGATTACAAATGTTGTTTTCATTTAACTTCATACGATACAAGTTATTATGCAATGGAAGACACAGCGTTCTCATGAGTGTAATAACCCTGCGTCCATTAATCGATCAACATAAAGTCACATAATTATTTGGAACGGCATCAACAGGAACGACTTTTTTATACAAGTGAAATGCATTCGATATGGGTGCACATTGGTTTTGATAGCTTATATTTATCAATGCAGTTTTGAATTCCACTATAAACGTTGTCAAACGTTTACAACTTCCTGCCTGTGCCAAACAAAGCAAAAGCCCGTAGAACAAAGCAGATGTTTTATTTGAGATGCTCAGTTAAATCTGCCTAGTTTGCAATGTCTGAATTGTTGAATACAGCACTTTTAGGATACCGATTTCCATCCGTATGTAAAGGTTTGAAACCAGTACTATACAACCCTGCACCTACGGTCAACAGAAAGCGGGTAGCGATCAAGTTCACGTAGGGTTAATGTGTTTGAAGTTGATTTGCCTACACCGAGGGAAGCTTTGCAAAATTTAATTTGGACTTTTTCAATTGATTCATAAACTTAAGCGCCCCAAATTTCAGAACCATTTTTAGCATTGCTTTATTTTTCATATCAAACATTTTAAATGCAGTCCTTACATCAACTGTTCGTAATGCGTTGAAGAGTATTCTGACCGAACAAACAATTCGAGACACCTTAATCGCATAGTTTTCTAAACAAGACGACCAACATAACCGAGATGAAAAAAGCATTCCTAAATAATTGTAGTATGATACTACTTCCACTTTTTCTCGCCAAACTCCCATGTAACCTTCGTTGCGGAAGACAACACTCTTGCTTTTCCCAGCATTTACTTTTAACCTCCATTTTTTAACAAAACAAGTATAAGACATTTATTTTCGTCTGCATGTCGTGAACATTGTCACTAAAACTACTTAAATCATCTGCATATAACAAACAACTTGTCTCACAGTCATTCGAGAGTAGTTGCACCCCTTTTGTTGTGCTTTTATAAGAAATTTCTTTCACAAATTAAGCAATGAACATGGAAAACAAAATAGGACTCAAAATGCAACCTTGCTTCACACCACTTGCACATTGGAAGTCATCAGTAAGATGCACATGATAATTTTGATTATGATTGGCATGGTTTGGTCTGGAAGAAGGGTTAGGATTTTGCGGTGGTATTAATCGCACAGACATCAGAACATTGTGTGATAGGTCGCTTTTTAAATTGTTAACATCTTGCCATTAATATAATTCTTTTGAACAATTTCCCAATGAAAGGCTTTGAAGAAATCGACAAAAAATCGACCTCCTGGTTTGATTAGATACTTGTGAATTAATGATTGTAAAGTGAAGATATTATCCATGGTAGAATAATATATTTTTCGAAACCCTGTTTGTTCTTCTGGAATTACATATTTTGATTCACACCACTTCTGTAGACGCTTATTGAGGACAGAAGAAAACGGTTTTTCTAAAACATTTAGCAAATTGATTCCCCTGCAGTTATTAACATCATCGGTTTTGCTTTTCTTATGTAGAGGAAAAATCATTGATTTTGTCCATTCAAGGGATGTTCCCCCAATTGAAAAATGGTATCAAAAAAGAGACGTCAAGAAACGGACAAAAAGAGGATGGTCCAACATGTAAAATTCAGGTCTAATACGGTCTAATCCACACGCTTTATCCTTTTTAAGTTTAAGTAATGCGACCAACACCTCTGCTGAATGAATGGGATCATTTAGATTTATTTGGTAATCTTCAGTAACATTCAAAGTCATTTGGTTAGCACCTGTAGGATCATCGTTACTGATATAACTTGGGCTATCGGCGCCAGAATCAATTAAATCTATTGGGGCATCGTCTTCGGGTATATTGAAATTATTAGCTCTAGGAATTGGATGATTATGTGAGTTATCATTCCTAGAAATCGGGTTTTCTGTTTGTGTCCTGTTAGTGCGAGTACATCTGGCTTATCATTTTTCTCCTCATTTAATGGAGTTAGTAGGCCCTTAAAATAGGCAAAACATTCACCCGGTGAGATGGTATTAATGACAAAATTTGTTTTCGCTTTGAACACGGTAAAGGGAAAGATCATGTGTCGAGTTTGAAGTGTGAAAACGACCGAGAGCGGCATACTTTTGTCTTTTTGTATTTTGACATTCAAAATCAAACCATGGTGGCTGAAATGGTTTCTTATAAAAGTTATTCTTTTCAAACGTCTTCACCATGACTGAAGAGCGTATGCAGGTATTTAACACATTTATTGCTTCATCAACATTTGAATGCAGCAAAGCATTTGTAAAAAGTGTTCCGCCTCTTGCAGACTGTCCATGTACTAAATTATCAGCAACACTCTTTTTATATGCATCTTGCCAAGATAGTTTTGATAAAGAGCTTAAACTATGACAGACCATGTTACTTGACATATTATTTATTATGTTATTTTGATGGTTTCTGTCCAACCAGAGAAAGACATGGAGGGAATTATCAGACTCTACAGGTGGAACAATTTCAAATCTATTTATGAATGAACAAAAAAAAAAAAAAAAAGGTTATACTTAAGATAACATAATCAACCACATATCCCCCCCCCCTCGTTGGCAATGCTTGTTATTTTACCAGTTATGTCACCAAATGTTCTGCCATTAATAATACATAGATTGTGGACTACAAAATTGTAACAACTGGTACCCAAAATTGTTATATTCTTCGGGGTCAGAAGATTTTCTAACCATACGAACTTCAGAAGGGTCTATGACAAGGTCACAGTTATCGTAATCTGCAATATAACGAATCAGGTTTAGATGGTCCAAAACATCTCTGCCTGTAGCCATTCTAGCGTTAAAATCATCCCCTAGTAGCCATTGTATATCCCCACATATATCTACATCCTGCATTATGGATTTCTTTAGATTATATGTATGCCACTGAGTATTTGTTTAGTTTAAATGATAGAGCTTTCTGGTGCAATGTAAGGAAAACAAGAAAGGCTATTAGAAGAACATGGCAAAATAAATTGGTCAATAATCAAAAACATGCACTCATGGACTTCGTCTGGCAGTGGTTCGGTGTTGTTGTATTTGTTATTATTGTTAGCTAACTGAATTCAGTAGAAATTGAAAATTTCACAAGAGCTTCAGTGTTAAATTCGAGCAAAAATAGCCCGCTTGGAGCCATACAAGTAGGTCGGCCATTATTCTACATGGTGTTATGTTGTTTTTTTGCCGTGTGTTGTGTGTTAGGTCGGTGTGTTTCGACTGTTTTTGTCCAGACATTATAGTCAAAACGTTGACCGTCCACAATAAGATGGTCAAAGACCATGGCAGCCCTGCGACCTTCCTGTCTGAACTGCTACAAAAACGGGCAAGCTGCCGACGTAACTCTCGAGTCCTCGACGAGAAGTCCTCACTGACACGGATGGGTGTGTCTTTTAGGCACTGTCGCTGTTTTAACACCTCTTGGCGTTGTTTGTAATCTGAAAATTTGGCAATCAGTGGCCACGGCTGTTTTGTTGTCCGAATGTAATGGGCACGATCAAATTCAAATTTCTAGGTGTCAAGGCCCACGTTTCCTTTGATCGTACAACAAAGCAATGATTCCCTGTCAATATCTTTGTCTGGCTTTGGGATATCATGGAAAATAAAGTTGTTGCGCCTGTTTCTGCCTTCAAGGTCATTTAGTTTTTTACCATTTTGGTCATGCGCTGTGCCATCTCCTGGTTAGCCTGACGTATTCTTGCATTTTCCCTCTAAGAACCATCTTGCAGCTCATTCTGAGTCGTCGCTTACTGTCTCACTTTATCGCTTAGATCTTTAAAAGCATCCGAAAATGTGTCAAATTTGTAGACAGCGCAGTCATCGCCTTCATGAGGTCAGAATTAGTGGGCTCCCCAGGTGTTGGTTTAATGATTGATTGGGGTGTAGACGAGGATTGAGGAGTGGTTGGAGTCAGATTGACTGGCCGAGTTTCTTGTAGTGTTGGTTGCCAAGTTCTAGTTTTTGTTAACAAATCCTCAGTGGTGGAAGTTTCAGATGATGATTAACACGTGTTGAGGAGACGGTTGGTCCGGGATTGGACTTTAGATCTCCGTCTCAACAACACATGAGTAAACTGATTATTAGATCCACACGGACCACCAGGGGCCGTGTGTCCGTGAATCACCAATGTTTGTAAAGAAGACTTGCTGATGTGCTTAGGGCAAAAACACCGTATCTGGTCCACTCCAATCATGTTCACTGGAGCGGAACGGACTGAGGAGTAGAGTTCACTTTATGGCAGCCTTTAAGCCAAGTGTTAAAGTATAATAATATATTCAACACTATAGAGGAATTCTGAAGATTTAACTAATTATAGGGACTGAACTAAATCCAAATTGACGACGACAACTTAATGAACGAAATGATACTATTATAAATACACAGTGACAGATATATCCCCACGAAATCATGGAAAATAAGTGGAGCGGTGAGAATGCAGCCTGTCCCTTGGGTTGTTTACACCGGAACTCCTTGGTCGTCAAGAGAGTGTCTTTCAAGACACCACCTTAGCAACCAAATGTAGTAATCACTGAAGTACAAAAGCCAAACATATTGACAGACAAGCATCTAATTATAGTAATTGCAAACAAATCGTTGTCAAGAGAGTGTCTTGCAAGACACCACCTTAGCAACACCAGGAGGTCACATTATTAACTCGCAATCACTTCTTTAGAAAGTCATCAGTGTAAATAACCTTACCCATGGGTTAAATCGCAATGTCCCTGGCGGGATTCGAACCACTAACCTTTAAGTTGTGAGGCCAAGGGACAACCGCTTTGCCACGGTAGAGAAAGTTAGATCCATTATTACTAGTATTCCTAAATCAATATAATGCTTGAAAAAGTATAAGGCGTCTCAGTTTCGTTTCGCAATTCCTTTACCAACATTAGATAATGTAAAAAACAAAACAAAAGAAAGTAGTTTCTTTCTTTTTTCGTGAGTGTGTGTGTGCGCGCGTGCGTGCGTGTGTGTTTGCGCTTTTGTGTGCGAGTTGGAGGGCGGAAGGGATGTTGGGGGAGAGTGGGGTGGTAGAAAGATGCGAACACGTACATTACAATTGTAAGAATTAACGGGATATTGGCACATTGGGTTCTTTCAAGTCTTGCCATTACACGTAATTTTATTTGGACCAACTATCATTACTGTGCCATGTAAACTGAGGTTGGGGTGAGAGTTTGGCTGGGTTGTAAGATGGATTATAAAAGAGGATGTTAAATTGTTATAAAAGGGTGTCTTCATTTATATTAATGCCACATTACTTAAAGCTGCTGTATGTGTAGGGGGGACAATAAAACCAGCAAAAACTCCATGTAACACTGAAGGCCATTGACCGAAAGGTGAATGTTGATGTTACGTAGCACACATACTAAGCTTGTGTCCAATGACGTAGCACACCAATCGGAATGGCACAGCAGTTGATCCAAATCAACAAAGCGAAATTAGACGTCACCAACTACTTGAGCATTCGGGAAAGGGGTAGGGGAGGGGGAGTCGTCACTTTTGTTTTAAAGGACAATATGGATAAGACTAGCCAAGATCAACCGAGGCATTCGTTCAAAGCTCTATCACACTTTTAAATCCGTCCATCTTTACAATTGCGGATCATGGGCATTGTACAGACTAAACAAGAAGAAAAAAAATGAGACATAATATTCCATCGAAAACAGCCGTTAGCCATCCTTAACATTACATACCCAAACACATTTAAATTTCAAGAAATCACTACCAGAGACCTAGCGAAATTCCAATGTCATTCATGATTGTGAAAACTGGATGGAAACTCTTTGGTCATTTTCAACAGGCAGGATAAGAACACTCATGCTGAACAGGCAATGCTTCACTGCTTGGATCAAATAACGACAACATTAATTATATCAGTTTTTGAAGAAAGTTTTTCATTAGCATTTAAAAAAAAATAATGTTACCTAGTTTAACGATGTAATACTATGTGATTGTTTGCCAAATATGTTTAATTGATGTGTAAAGCGCCTCTGAGCATCATGGATCACTACTGACTGGAGCTATGAAAATTATTTTCACCACATTACACTTTCAAATGCAATGCACGCGATAAACGACTTCGAAAATACACGGCTGATCATTCAGGAGCCACCGCTCTGATTTTCCCTAAAATCAACATTAATTCTACTTATCTCTGAGTCAGCCTTTCTGAAATCCGGGTTAACCCTTACTAACACTGCTCCACCTCTAACCAGCTAAACCATTCAATTTATTAAGCAACCCAAACGCATCCTTACCGAACCATTAGCCATGGCCCATAACTCCTTCCTGACCTTTGAGGGTTGAGATTGATGTGATGGGGGCGGGAGGAATGAATGGGAATGGGAGCGTTGGTGGTGGGAAAGGAAAGGGGGGAGGGGGACGATGGGTTTTCTGATCATCATCATTAGCTGTCGTGCTGCGGTTATTTCCCTTCAGAAATCGACATGGCCTCATACCACCCGTAGGCCATTTAGAGCCAGAGCAGCTCTTGGCCGTACATGCTTGGAACACAAGTCGCAAATTCCGTAACGTATGCTGTATGGAAGAAACATGTTGAGATGTGGTAAGTACGGAAAGTCTGTTAACATCCATTGTCTATGGTTAGTTGAAAATAGTTTAAAATCAACTTCATCTTGATTATACAGTTGCATGAAAGCAGGTGGCGCCCTACGTGGTATAATATAATGGGGATAAATGGAGCTACACAATGAGGAAAGCAGAGAGCCAGGAGGAGTGGATGGGATAAGTTGTCATTTGCCAAAGGCGACCAACGGATGGTAAATCTATTGTAGCAGTTTAGTTCAGCTTAGTTCATACTACTATTTATACGGTAGATTGATAGCAGATGGCGCTTTCTCGGGCATAATATACGAAGGGGAAATATCGACATACTAGCTACCAAAGCAAACAACATTTCGCTATAACTTCCAAACAATCCAGAGACAGACCAATTTTGATTACAACCTGTCCATAGTGCCATACTCAACAAATGCTTGAACTCCAATCTGGATCAAGCAGGTGTTCAAGAAAGGCCCGAAGAACCCAAGATTGCAAGCCCTGACCAAAAGCGGTGAATGCTACTTACAAAGAAAAACAAACAGCTGAGACAGTTATGCCTAACGACAGACAGCGGAAGTGCCTTGTGTCTTGCCATTAAGATGATGCTTAACACTCACTATATGGTGAGTAAAATGTCACACTGCTTGAAGACTCTTTTCTTTAATAAACCTTATTCATAGAAAGCATATATATGTTAAGTTCTTGGTCCGTTACTAAATGTACAGATTCTTGAATCATGCATGCCTGTTTTGTTAAATGAAATATATGTTTTGCATGCAATGTTATTTTTACTATTTTACATTGACACGTTTCTTGAATCATAACTACATTAGTAGCGATATTATATAGTTAGCAGACCCACTTGGCCAAGACATTTATGGATATTATTCATTTATATTTTCTCTTGCTATGAAATTCCCAATAGTCATTTAAATGTAGCCTATAGCATGTATAGGACTGGAGTTGATATGTTTTTTTTTTTTTCGGCAGTTAGATTCCAATAATCTACATTCCTTGCAATTTTCCATCGCGGAATATGACAATTTGTACCTCCATCCCGGCAAGGGGCCACAACATTCCCTTGTTAGCCTCGTACTCATAACCCCGTGTTCTTCTAATCGGAACGCCTGTGAAGTTTGATGCTGACCGCGTTTTGACTAATTTGGGAATCGGTCTCATCATTGTACTAGGCTAATTAGGGGCAATAGCTCCACGGAGGAGCAAAATCAAAAGGCCTTCTGCTTTGTTTTCCCTTAATCTGTTGAGACAGATGGCAATTCAATAAAGTGATATTCGAGTAAGTATAGATTTTCTTTTTATTATTATCATAAACAATATGGAATAGTGTTACAAAATATAACGTATCTTTGCTAGTGGGGCACCACCACCACCATCATCATCATCATCATCATCATCATCATCATCATCATCATCATCATCATCATCATCATCATCA
>JBCHJU010075034.1:0-11096 GCA_039654505.1 Plocamopherus imperialis | reverse complement strand
GGAGATAGGGAGAAAGAGAAGAAGGAGAGAGAGTGTGTGTGTGAGTATAGAGGAGAGAGGGAGGGAGTGAGAGAGAGAGGGAGGGAGAGAGATGGGGGAAAGAGTAAGGGAGGGGGAGAAAAGAGGGTGAGAGTGAGTGAGTGAGTGAGTGATAGACAGACAGACAGACAGACAGGCAGACAGATAGACAGAAAGACAGACAGACAGAGACATAGAGGTAAAACATAAAAATCAATCAAAATGAATTGTCCCTTTAAGACAATCTATCACATGTAAGTTACGGTAACTTTATTGTTTGGTAATACTGTACATTATAATAGAGTTGTTTTGTTTCTTTTGTGTGTTGTTGTTTTCTTTTCTTTTTTTCCCCTGTATTCAAAGCAATTACAGACAGTTAAATCAAAGACGGATGTAAGTTGGATTTTGCATGATAGTTCAACCTTGGACAAGGATTAGTACCCACAGGTCATGGGCCAGAGGTTAAAAAACATTACAGACAAAAGTCATAATTTTGTTCATTATGTTTTTCTTTTTTAAGCCGGTAATAGGTTGTAATGAAATATGTTAATTATATAATAAAAGTTTGATATGGTATGCACATTATGGAACAGCAAAAAGGCATGTTTATGTCAGAGTCGAATTTTTTTATTTTTTTATTTTATTTATTTATTTTTTTTTTGGGGGGGGGGGGGAAGAGATCCCTTTTTGTGAATCAAATGCAGAAATGAGTTCTAATTTGATTAAATGCAAATGCCATTAAAACCTCTAATATATTTTCCCCTCTTTAATTGTACTACAATCCGTGCAAAGTACATGTTGATTAATATTAATTATTACTTGTGTGTGTGTGTGTGTGTGTGTGTGTGTGTGTAAAACACAGAAAATGAGATAACTGCAAAAGTGGTAAGTTATGAATGGTCATTGGTTTCGGTATTTTCGGATATACATAGATCTATGGGACGATATTTCCGAATGTCCATTAGATACATAGTTTTGAAAAGATGTGTTTATGCAAAGGAATGAAGTCAAGAATATGAAGAATGATGAGAACATGAGAGAAATTACGTAGATTGATGGCTTCTGATTCATTGATAGAACTATAGTACCTGTACTTGAAGGTAAGGTGATGATTGTGGACGCTCCACTTGGACCTGTGGCAGTTGTCTGGTCTGATGTGGCTGTTGTCTGGTCTGATGTGGCTGTTGTCTGGTCTGATGTGGCAGTTGTCTGGTCTGATGTCACAGTTGTCTGGTCTGATGTGGCAGTTGTCTGATCTGATGTGGCTGTTGTCTGATCTGATGTGGCTGTTGTCTGATCTGATGTGGCTGTTGTCTGGTCTGATGTCACAGTTGTCTGATCTGATGTGGCTGTTGTCTGGTCTGATGTCACAGTTGTCTGGTCTGATGTGGCTGTTGTCTGGTCTGATGTCACAGTTGTCTGGTCTGATGTCACAGTTGTCTGGTCTGATGTGGCTGTTGTCTGGTCTGATGTGGCTGTTGTCTGGTCTGATGTGGCTATTGTCTGGTCTGATGTGGCTGTTGTCTGGTCTGATGTGGCTGTTGTCTGGTCTGATGGGGCTGTTGTCTGGTCTGATGTGGCTGTTGTCTGGTCTGTCGTCATAGTTGTCTGGCCTGATGTGGCTGTTGTCTGGTCTGATGTGGCTGTTGTCTGGTCTGATATGGGTGTAGTCTGGTCTGATGTCAGAGTTGTCTGCTCTGATGTGGGTGTAGTCTGGTCTGATATTAAAGTTGTCTGGTCTGATGTGGCTGTTGTCTGGTCTGATGTCAAAGTGGTTTGGATTGATGTGGCTGTTGTCTGGTCTGATGTCACAGAGGTTTGGATTGATGTGGCTGTTGTCTGGTCTGAAGTGGATGTCGTTTGGTTTGATGTGATATTTGTCTGGGATCCCATCGTGGTTGTTGGCCCCGGGGTGGTAACACCTTGTGTAGTGCTCTCCAGTGTGGTCTCAATGACAGTGCGAGTGGTCAGCGTCTCCTGGCTTGTACTGGCACTAACCTCTGGATGCAAAATTCATTCTCAACTTAGGGAACATCACAACTGGATGTCTATCTATGTCGCCAGTAGCACAGAAGCACGAAGGGAAACACACCTATGTCTAAACGCCTGTGGAATTCTAAATTTTAGTGATTGTTTGGACATCTAATCGCAAATATGTTTAATAGAGGTGTAAAAAAAGAATGAGATGAGAGAAACATGTCTTGATTTAGTTGGGAATGTTCAGGTCATTCTCAACTTAAGGAACATCACAGCTGGATGTCTATCTATGTCGCTAGTAGCACAGAGACACGAAGGGAAACACGCCTATGTCTAAATGCCTGTGGAATTCTAAATTTTAGTGTCTTCACATCTAATTGCAAATCTATTTAATTGAAGTGTCACAAAAGAAGGCAATGAGAGAAAAATGTCTTGATTTAGTTGGGAATGTTCAGGTCATTTTCAACTTAGGGAACATCACAGCTGGATGTCTATCTATGTCGCTAGTAGCACAGAGACACGAATGGAAACATGCCTATGTCTAAACGCCTGTGGAATTCTAAATTTTAGTGAGTGTCTTCACATCTAATTTCAAATCTATTTAATAGAAAGGTTACAAAAGAAAGAAATGAGAGAAAGATGTCTCTATTTAGTTGGGATGTTCAGGACATGAATATTCTGATAAAACCCTAGTTCTACAACGAATGTCAAGCATATTCGTGCTGTCGACATATTCTGAGTCTGAGGTAAAACGATTCATGAATTTCAGTGTTAAAACTATTTCCTGGCAGTAAATTGTCAGAGGATATAAAGGAATATTATAACGACAAACCAGTCCGAAAATTGCTACATTTATTAGACAGTAGATGGTGTATCTTGAACATGAATTGATTTACCTTATCCAACAATACATCATAGCCGCTTGAGCAGTAAGCTGTTTTACTCCTAAGCTACAATCATTAATATTTTCGTAATATAAAATCAATAATAGCTCGTGGATAGAAATTGTATGTACTCAATCTGAGTCAGTCAACTGATTATGGAGAGTAAATATGAATGATCTTGTTGTTCTTAAATTTACTACATGACAATGTATACTTATATTTTCATACATTTTCTTTTCAAGACATTGACAAAACTGTTCCGTTTCACTGAGCTTGTGAGCTATTTCAAGTCTAAGGTAAATACTTCAGCTTTATCAAAAAGAAGAATCGAAAAATACACCAACAATGGGAAAAAAGGGAAAAAAAGAAATAAATCTAAGCTGTTGAAAATGACCATGGGCCAACTGAGCTTAAGCCGAAATATAGTGTGTACTTTACATAGTCCAAATTGAAAAGTTTCACCTAAATCTGAACTAAACGGATCTGACTAAAAAACCTCCATATTTAAGATGACTAAATCAGTGAACTACAATACTCGGGAAACATCCATACATCTAATATATCTATAAATTTGCCTTACTTTATTGAAAAAGCAAAACAGGGGTGTCATAAGGCTGTGTTGAAAAAAAAACTATCAATAGCATTTTCTTTTCAATACAGTGACAACAATATTCTGTTTGACCGAGTTTGTGTGCTATTTTTAAGTCTTAAGTCGAGACTGCAACTTTATCAAACTTTATCACAAAGAAGAATTGAAATGAAAAACAACAATTGAAAAAAACGGAAGAAGGAATAAATCTAAGCTGTTGAGAATGACCATGGGGCTAACTGAGCTTAAGCTGAAAAATATACTGTGTACTTTACTAAATCTCCAAATTGAAAAGTTGAAATTGAAAACTAAATCTGAACTAAACGGATCTGACTCCAAAAACATCCATATTGAAGATGACTAAAGCAGTGAATCACAATACTTGGAAAGCATCCATACATCTGATACATCTATAAATTTGTCTTATTTTATTGAAAAAAGGGGAACAGGGGTGTCACATGGCTGTCTTGAAAAAGCTATCTATAGTATTAGTTCTTTAAAAAAATTGCCTTGCTTTGGAAAAAAAAAAAAACAAAAAAAAAAAAAACAATATTGAAACTGAAGTGTCTTTGGCTTTGTTGAAATGACTGTATGATTTGTAAAAGGACTAATTGTAGCTGGAAATGACAGTATAATTTGTAAAAGGACTAACTGAAGCATGGATAAAACTTTATTCAAACTGAATCTTTGGCAGTTCAAAGTTGGGGAAGGGGTGAGATATGTGTCATTAAAATATATTAGGCAAAGCAAAAATGTCAATTGATTATACACATATATACAAAATACCATCTATGAAACAATATTGATCAAACTATATATGTTGTAACGAAAGGGGACCAACACCTAGGCAGAGATAGTGTACAATGTACATATATATGAAATGAATAAAGCAAACAAGTCAAAAAGCATAAAGCAAGCAAATAAAATTATGTGTGAAAGCAAACAAAGTAAATGTGGCTAATTGATCACGAATGCAGCAAAGTGTTGGTTAATCACTCGCATTAACAAGAGAATGAAAATTATATTGTTTCCCCTGAAAATTGTTAGCAAAATTGATCTCAATAAAACAAATTTTATAAAAAGACACGAAAATAAATTTTAAAATCCTGAAACAATGGGTCAAATATTTCTTCATTCACATTTTGAAGATTGATAATACATAAATTGAGATTAATTCTTTCAATGTCTTTAAAGTAGATTATGTATTGGTTGAATACTTTGGAATATCTTCAAGTATTTGAAACTTTCATTTTAAAAGTTGTATGATTACTAAGTCTCTGAAAGTAACAAACCAGAATTTAAACTGCAACTTTATTCATTTAACATGATTCCTATTTAAACAAAATCTTGCTTTTTCTCAAATACATAATTATTTCAATGATAATAAAGAATATCAATGTTGATTGCTGCTACTAAACAACAAAACATAAGACATGAGGCATTTTACATTTTAAAAGGTTCAAAGGATTATTTTTGAGAGAAATTCTTTCTTATTTGATTGACCATTGTAAAATATATCATTGATTATGGATAGAGAATTGGAAGAGTTTTTGAATTTCCATCTCCTTGAGTTTAACAGCCAATACTTTTGAGTTTTATTATATCACATCATTTCAAGAGTGGTGATTACTTTCAAAATGCATGTTAGGTAATACCACCATCAAAAACTCTCAATTTGAAAAAATGTGAGGGGCAACAATGGAAATGGATAAAGATCCTACCTGTTGTCGCATTTGTAACTGGACTGTCTGTAGCATTGGTAACTGGACTGTCTGTGGCATTGGTAACTGGACTGATGGTAGCATTAGTAACAGGACTGTCTGTGGCATTGGTAACCGGACTGTCTGTTGCATTGGTAACCGGACTGGTAGCTGGACTGTCTGTGGCATTTGTAACCGAACTGTCTGTTGCATTGGTAACCGGACTGGTAACTGGACTGTCTGTGGCATTGGTAGCCGCACTGGTAACTGGACTGTCTGTGGCATTGGTAGCCGGACTGTCTGTGGCATTGGTAACAGGACTGTCTGTGGAATTGGTAACAGGACTGTCTGTGGCATTGGTAACAGGACTGTCTGTGGCATTGGTAACAGGACTGTCTGTAGCATTGGTAACCGGACTGTCTGTAGCATTGGTGACTGGACTGTCTGTACCATTGGTAACTGGACTGTCTGTAGCATTGGTAACTGGACTGTCCGTAGCATTGGTCACTGGACTGTCCGTAGCATTGGTAACTGGACTGTCTGTAGCATTGGTGACTGGACTGTCTGTAGCATTGGTAACTGGACTGTCTGTAGCATTGGTAACTGGACTGATGGTGGCATTAGTTACGGGACTATCTGTAGCATTGGTAACCGGACTGTCTGTAGCATTGGTGAATGGACTGTCTGTAGCATTGGTGACTGGACTGTCTGTAGCGTTGGTGACTGGACTGTCTGTAGCATTGGTGAATGGACTGTCCGTGGCATTCGTTACTGGGCTGTCTGTAGCATTGGTAACAGGACTGTCTGTAGCATTGGTAACAGGACTGTCTGTAGCATTGGTAACAGGACTGTCAGTAGCATTGGTGAATGGGCTGTCTGTAGCATTGGTGATTGGACTGTCTGTAGCATTGGTGAATGGGCTGTCTGTAGCATTGGTGAATGGGCTGTCTGTAGCATTGGTGAATGGACTGTCTGTAGCATTGGTGAATGGACTGTCCGTGGCATTAGTTACTGGGCTGTCTGTAGCATTGGTAACAGGGCTATCAGTAGCATTGGTGAATGGACTGTCTGTAGCATTGGTGAATGGGCTGTCTGTAGCATTGGTGAATGGACTGTCTGTAGCATTGGTGAATGGGCTGTCTGTAGCATTGGTGAATGGGCTGTCTGTAGCATTGGTAAAAGGCAATGTTGCATTGGTAACTGGTGGCTCTGTTGTCATTGGAGCTTCTACTGCCTCATCAATTTCCTTACAGGCATAAATAATATTCCACCCTTCAATAGTAATACGTGCGTAAACTGTTGTTTTTACAGTTGTGGTTGTTCGTCCAAGGAAGAATTCAAAGCTACTGCGTACAGTGACAGTCCTAGATGTAAACGTAGTGGTATGTGCAACCCTTCGTCCATCCAAATAAAGTGAAAGTCCATATTGTACGCTCCAGGAATATTCAACTCTAACGGCTACATTTATTGTTATGTCTGTGGTGAACACTGTCCATTCTTGTGTTTGAGTACTGACCGTCAAGAAGTATTTGCCATGCCTGTAATACATTGACACTCCATAGTTGTTATTCTCATCTCCTCCATTTGTGAAAATGTACATATTTTCTGTCACATATTCAACCTGAAAGAGAAAGAGCAAATTGGAACATTTACCAATTAGTCTAATTTAGCACCCAAAGGCCTAACAAAAAATGAATTACAACAAATGAGATACTGGACAAATAAAAGAAATAAACAACACCCAAAAAACTGAAAGAAAATAAAAAACAAACAAAAAAATGTCCCCCTTCCCCCTCACCCCCCTTTCTCTCCCAATCCAAAACAAAGTATAAAAGCAAAACTGATACATTTTGGTTTCAGAGAATAAAGAACTTTTTCTTTGTTGCTATCTAAAAGAATAAAGATAATTTTGTCTATATAAAGTGCTTTTATAATTAATTTAATGATGAGATTTATCTTTCCTTTTTAGTAAAATTGTTCTGCTCATAATGGTTTAACATAGAAATGCCTCAATTCTTTGACTGACATATCTACTTCATTAAGTCTAAGGTTGAATCTGTACAGCTATTGCTCTGAGGCTCATACTGTAGGAACATTTTTCCACAGTTAAGTCTGTTTTGATAATAGGGATTACGACCAGTTGCTTACCCTCAGTCCAAATGAAACTGTCAGACCAAATTCGCAAGTACCAGGGTTCCACAAACAACTGTCCCTATCCAAGTTGGACATCTCAACATACTGGTCTACTCCATTCAGTTGACAAGCACTATCTTCAAAGATAGTGATGAGGCTTGGATTGTTAACTACAGTGAAGTTTCCACCATTTGTGATTAACTCATTTCCATTAATTGAAATAAAGAAGTAATCAATTCTGACAATAAGTTCATCTGCAAAAAGGAACAAAATATGAATTTAAGTTGAAGATGATAAGGTAAGCAATGTCATAAAGCTTTTATTTCATTAATGTCATTCTCAAAAGTTCAAAAGAGAAGCCACCATGCATTAGTGAGTAAGAAAGAAGTAAATTAAAATAAATTCATTCATATTGTACATTAAATCTAATGGTGATTGAGGGCTTTCTGTGGCGTCATGTTGGTAAAACACTTGGTCAGAAAACCATGAGGGCCCAGGTTCAAGTCTTAGCTGAGCCAGGTGTGACATTGAGTTCTTGGGAAAATTTCTTTAGAGACATTTACCTATCTCACTCAAGTATAAAATGGGCACCTGAAGTTAGGCAGCAGGAGATGAAAGGATTTGGCAGTGATGGACCTGTGGAGTGGCTGTTGATTTGTGTGTTTTTCCAAATTGGAAATTAATTGATATTTTTATGTCAAGATATATTTCACTAGATCTCAGACTTAGAGCCATCAACCTCTATGTTCACTCAATACTCATCTATGGCCACGAAACATGGATTCTCTATGTAGAATCAACCAAGAAACTTGAAGCCCATGAGATGTGGATATTCAAGCACCTTTCAAGAGTCAGTTCCACAGATAGAGTGACAAATGAGGAAGTTTTGAGAAGACTTGGTGTTGAGAGATGTCTATTTTCTCAAATAAGAACATGCAAGTTGTCATATTTTGAGCACATCGCTAGACATGACAACCTACAGAAAAGTCCTCACAGGTAGAATAGATGGTAGAAGAGGAAGGGGCAGACCCAGACGTCAAGGTATGACGACATGAGAGAATGGACTGGCAACCAGCTACAGCCTACACGAACATCAAGCTAGCCGAGGATCGTGTGACTTGGAGAAGCGTGGCAAGTCGACCCCAGAATGACCCTCAACAGCCAGGATGACAACATGACAAAACAAGTCAAGACAAGTTGGAACTGTTTTGGGTGGAAAGGGCTTGTCATGGAGCCTCTTATAAAGTGCATCAAGCATTATTTGGTTGGTGGGCACATTGTAAAAGGTTTTTCTTTCTATTTTTTTAAAGAAAAAAAACTCAACAATAGAAATGTGCAGATAGTTAATTTCATAAGCTTTTTTAAAGGGATACAAAAATAATGAAATCCTAATTCAGAAAAACATTTATCAAACAAAAAGAACAAGCATTCAACTGAAAAATAAAGTAAAAACCACCAAAGGACCAATACAAACAAAAACTATACTTACAATGAAAAAAAAATATGACAAAAATAAACAAGCAAAGAATTTGCCAGTTAAGAATCCCTGTATTTTGATGAATGTATGAATCAAACATTTGTAATGTATTAAATATGAGAGAAAGCTGAAACTTTCAAAATGAATTATGATTTCACTTGTGTGAAAATAAAGGCCAATGAGGTATTCTGCTAAAACTTCAGTAAAAATGAGCAAATTGTTCCAAACTATTATTGCATTCCCTTCAATTTTGCTAAAAATATTTTATTTAAATTACCAAAAAATTGAGCCGGCAAACAACAGAGTATTGCTCAAAATTTATTTTCAGCAAACTAGACCTTTTTTTTTATGACCCCCCCCCCACCCCATACTTCCCTTGAATTAACCAACAATTGACACTATTTGTATCTCTTTAAACATTAGAAATGGACAATGAAAGAAAGTTAAATGTCACAAAAATATAAAAAGTACAAGTAAAACAAAAATGTCCGACAAAATGACTATATTGGAAGCTAATAACACAGGGCACAAATGATTTGGAACTCACAGACTATAGTGGTCCAAGTGCTTGAGTTGCCGCTACAGAATTGTTGTGGATTGGACATGTTCACAAAGTTTTTGCCATAACACTGATCTCCAATGATGCAAACATCAGCCTGTTAAATTTACATTTGACATACAGGCATGAAACTGTATACAAAGACTCAACAACAAAAGATAATAGCAAAAGAACTATTAAAAATCTAGACAAATGCACAGTGCAAGGTACATTCGTCAACATTTTAATTGATTTGATAAACACATGCTTTGAATGAAATATGAATGAAACTTTGCTTTGTAACTTTTTTCCTCTAAAGCTATCCATCAATTTCAAACACTTTTTTCTTCAATCACAGGTATCAGGCAATAAAAAAATGTCCATTGTCAACTCTTACATGTCATATCTAAAATAAAAAAAATAAAAAATAAAAAATAAAAATAAAAAAATAAAAATCCCCCCCAAAATATTACTGGATATTTCTTATGTTTCACTGAAACAAATATATAATTTTAAGTTTTATCAGTCCCTTAAAACCTAGATGAGAAACACATTATATATAAAGACATATATTTAAAGTTGGCTTGTGGGTGACCTTATGATAATTTTTTTTCTCTAATGTTTTATTAGGGAATACAACAGGACATAGCAGTCATGACAACTCTGTCCAAAGTTAACTTAAAACATCACCAACTTCTTTAAAGGAAATTTATGTTTGGTAGTTACATTTTAAGCACTTTCATTAATGCAAAGCAATATTAATACAGTATCTTAAACACAAACAATGGTTACATTTAGTGCAAAAGTAAAACATGGTCTGAAATTTACCTTTTGTTGACAGGCATTATCAGCACAAACATAGCAGGAAGAGTCATAGGAAATGTATATAACGCTTCCACTGATGTATGTCACATTTCTCACATTAGAAACAGATACTTCGTATATGCCAGTTAATTCCAGTGTGCAGTGAACCTCTTCAGAGCTCACGTAAGTTGCTGTAACTTCCACTAGTTCATCATTTACACTTGTGAAGGTTGACTGTGTTATCTGGAATTATATATAACAAAAAGGAAATTCATGACATATTCTTCAGCTTTATGAAATAATTATGGATTATCTATCTTTTTAAATATTTTTTCAACAATCAAGACACTTTAACTTTCAGGTCTCGCTGAGAATGGGAAGAGACCCCATGGGTATCAAATTTGAAATACATGTATTAATTTTCCACACCGAACCGACTAAGGGTAAAGAAAATATGCTCCTAGCATTATTAACAAGATAACATTAGCTAATCTGTGAGTCTTAAATCAATCCTCTTATGGAGAAAATATGTTTGGACTAGGCTTACCTGCATCCTCTTCACATAGCATGTCAACTCTGGAGAATCCACAAAGCCTGTTCCAATAAGAATCACAATCAAACAGTTGGACTGTCTGCTGTCACATACATTTTCACCTCCAGATGGGTTTACAACTGGAGGAGTGGTTGCAGGTGTAGAGCAGTCAGCACCAAGGAAAGTTCCTATTAGGTCGACACCAGTGTTGCAAGCACAGCCATCTGAAAATAGTTTCAGTCATGTTTGATTTAATTAGTGTGATCAAGTGATCAAATATAAAAATGTTTTTCTTTTTTTTTTTTTTAAATACTTTTTTTATTTCTTTTTCAAAGTATAACATTACATAGAGAAAATATACATACATTAAAATATAATAATAATAATAATAATAATAATAATAATAATAATAATAATAATAATAATAATAATAATAATAATAAT
>JBCHJU010074923.1:0-11097 GCA_039654505.1 Plocamopherus imperialis | reverse complement strand
AGAGAGAGAGAGAGAGAGAGAGAGAGAGAGAGAGAGAGAGAGAGAGAGAGAGAGAGAGAGAGAGAGAGAGAGAAAGCTAGAGAATAAAGATGGAGTGGCTAATAGCGTTTCAGATGCTACTGCTTGAATGGTCAATGTGATTAAACATTATTGCTCAAGCTGAAAGTGAGTGCTGAAAGGAGAGCGACCGCATAGCGAGGTGCGTGATCCATGGCAATTATTTATAGCTCTTGTTAAAACCAAAGTGAGACAGAGTGGCTTGAGAGGCTCGGCAGTGAGGGAGAATACAGGAGAATACACCTAGATTTACTTTTTATGTAAGGACAAGAAAGAAATAGGAGGGAGAGTGGCATGGGAGGTTGACCTCGGAAGGTCTTGAAGGAAGCGGGGATAGTCGATGTGGGACGCTTAGAGGTTGGGAAGGAAATTCGATAGAATCTGGCTATGACAACAAGCCTACGGGTCGAGGTGAATGAACGACCGGTGAATCCAGATGGATTTAAGATTTATTGAGGATACGAATACGGGTTAGAGAAAATGAACGATCTTTGAATCCAGACGGGCAGAAGATTTGAAGACCGGATGTAGTTTGGAGAAGAAAGAGTACGATCTCTGTATTCATATATACTTTACATTTTGGGTACGAAAACGCGATGGGTAAATTGGACGATCCAGGAATCCAGATGGACTTGGTGATTTATGGATGAAATACGTGATGTTGTGAAGCATATAATGCGATATTTGAGCTCAGGCGGAATTTAGTCTGGAGGGACGAATACGCGTCGAAATATTATGTAACATCTTTGAATAAACGTTAGCTGAACTTTATATTTATATAAATAAAATAAATCAAAGTCTACTGATTCGATGCCGAAAGCAAATTTGTCTTTTGTTGCTGTGTTTTGTTTTGGTTTTTTGTTTTGTTTTTGTTTTGTTTGGTTTGGTTTTTTTGTTCTTTTGTTTTTTTACCGAGAACCGAGCGCCAGCTTCAAGAGCAGGTCCCCAAACGTAGGCAATTAGTGTAAATAGTCTTGCCAAATGGTTAAATCACAATGTCCCTCTCTGAATTCGACCATCAACTTTTCAGTTGTCAGCCGAAAGCACACCCGTCCGTTGTGCCACCGTGACCACTATTGAGGGACGAATAAGTGAGAGTGTAAAGGAGCGAGGGAAAAAAAAATCCCTATTCAAATGGGTGTTAGATTCGAGAGACATAGTGAAATAGAATGAATAAACAATGTAGGAATGTTGAAAGAGGAGATAGATTCAGATATACTAGATGGACGGAGGGAGAAACCCTTGTTAGGGACGAATAGCGGCTGAATGCGGCTTGATGGCTATTCGACGGTATGTCGATATCCTGATATTATATTGAGTTGGACGGTATGCCAAGGTCGTGGTGAGTGGCCAGAGGGGATTACACAGGGGATCTGATCGACTGAGGGATATAAAGTGGGTTTTTAGTTGTCTTGGTATCAAAGGAGTGGGCCATTTTATCAGCGTTGGCATTGATTTTCTTGGCCTGGTTACGGACATTGCTCTCATCAGACTGGCTGTGAGCTGACCTTATATAATAATATGGATTTCATCGATGACCGAAGGTTGAGGACAAGCGTGGAGACGGGTAGGCCCAGCTGTAAGTCGGTGAAATGTTTTATTATTTAGAGAGCGGTTATTTTGGCCATGCAGTTGATTACGTCCACAAATATTATACTTCTAGGCATTTAGCATGCAGCCCTTACCTTAATTCTGACAATAGCCCTAACTTTGACTCTGACACTAATCCACTAGAAAGATGGATGGATGAATGGGTGGACGAAAAGATGGATGGATGGATGGATGGATGGATGGATAGATGATTGGATAGATGGATGAGTAGATGGACAGATAGATGGATGGGTGAATGCAAAAGTAACTGGTTTTCAGAAAGTTAGTATCATTATGTTGTCACGTAGTCTGCAGATCAATAAATCAATAATCTATCCATCCACTCGTGTATCTATCGATCATCAATCCATCCACCCACCCTTACATCCATCCTTTCATTCACACATCTATTTATCAATCAAGAGGCCAATCTATTCTTTATTATTTGTCTTTATTTCACCCATCCATTCATCAATCCATCCATCGACCCCCTCGGTCCGTCCTTGCATGGGAACGCGTTCACGGTCACGCATTAGACGTAATGGCTGTTGTTGGTTTTCCAGGCACTCACCAGTGCCAACACAGGACAAACGCAAAATTGAATCGGTGGCACTACACAAGCGATAGACAGATTCGATTTCTCCCGACAGAAATGCCATCAGCACAGCACAGCACAGTATTCATGGCTGGCTGAATGCCGATGCTAACGCGGGTGAATCAAGCATTATAGGCCATTGGCAAAAGCTCCAACAACCCACAAAAACAATCACCAAGCTGGTATAGAAGGCAGTTGCGGAATGCTAGGGAACCGAAAAGGCTCCATCTGATTGTGGGCTTACTCCATGGTAATAAAGTCTTTGAATTGTTCTTGTTTTTTCTGTTTTTTGAGGGGTTTTTTTTTTTTGAGAACTCCCTAAAATAAAAGTAATCTTGCCAGACGTACCGCAAACAGACTAGAACTCTTTTTACCGGATACTCCGGAAACAAAGAAGAACCTTTAACGACTACGTTTGAGGCTCTGCACAAACTCTGTTAATGACCCGCACACGGGAACGTTATTGATTCTATGAATATTCATGAATGTCGGGAGGTGGGGCCAATAGAAGGAAAAGGACAAATAACAAACGACATAAAGAGATGACTAGGGGAACCTGTGATTCTGCGTCTTTGAATAATTATAATTAAGATGCGATAGAATGTGTTGTGAATTTTTCTTGTCATCTGACTCAGAGGGAAAAGCTTTCTGAAAACCCACGGGTCAATAAATCAAACAAAATATATATCATATCATTATGTTCTAGCGTGATAGGGCCACATTATGATCCTTTAAACGCCTGTTTTGGTAGACAACAATTGTTCCAACCTTAATCATTTACCTTATATTATATTTTAGGCTAGCCAATTCCTTATCAGTAGACGTTTTCAAGCATGTATATTTGCTTATTTGTTTACACCTTTTCTTATGTGGCTCAGTATCGCATGTATTGCATAACATCGATAACCAACGATAAACTATTGGGAAAGCTCATATGAACAAGCATACATTGAAACGACAAAATACAGATGGAAGAATACCCTGATGTTAGGAGATTGGAGACCCCAATTTCCAGATTTGAGACTAAATATGAATAAATATATCAAACATCCGAAATCTTACTAAGAGCAGTGAAGCATTGTACAAATAAAGTACAACTCAACATGTACCATAGACGCAGTTTAAATAACAGATTTCACTGTCTCCCACAATAACAATGGTGAAATTCTTCAATGAAAAGATGGGAACAAATCTTCATCATCACATTGATTTTCATGTCACTACGATAAATACATATTATACGTATTTTAGCAGACTTTATTTTACTCTCTTTACAGATAACAGGTATAACAATTTCATTGTTATTACATTTCATTTGAAATTGGGATTTTCTCGTGTTCTGTATGGGATATGAATTCATTGTTTTGTCTTTTAGGTCAAGATTTTTATTCAGCTGTCTTTAGCTAGGATGAACATTAATTTCTTGTTTGTTCTTTATAATGCCACATTTCTACTGCCTATGTAGAATCCATGGTCCTAAGTTTGCATGCCAATAATAGTTATCCTCATGAAGAGGATGTTTTCATAGAGCAAGAAAGAAAAAAAATCGAAATCGTATCCAGGGAAACTCGCAAAGATCTCTCTATCACAAACAAGAAACAATGTCAGGAGATAGTACAACATGTATAAGATTGTCCTTTAGCGCTTTTGTCGCTGTTCGGTATAATAATCGTAATCGGATATGGGCGTGTCTCGATGGAATCGTCATTGATTTTAGATCAGTGTCACGATGCAAAAGATCAAAAGGCACCATACTAACAAACAGCAAACGCGATCTAACTACACTGTAATCTCAAGACTCATGAGTAACATCAATGTCAAAAGTTAAAAACTAGAATTTCAGTAGGAAGAAGTCCCGGTGGACTTGCCCTTTCAAAGAAAGGATCAAGCCATAGAGCTAAAAGCACCACTGTGGTCACATCTAAACGCACCATATGACATTGTCGTAATCAGCCTTACGGCGAAGACGTCTCGATGGATGACACTAGTAAAACATTTCACGAACCCAAACCAGAAAACGAGATTCATCATGAGTATAAGGAAATGATGACATGATGTAATCAGCTTTGGGAAGAAGATGTCTCGATTTATGACACTAGTAAAGCATTTCACAAACCGAAACCATCGCACAAATCCGACATGAATACAAAACACACTTATTGTACTTCACAAATAAATATCGAGACGAGGAGCTAATATTCTCCTCTCACTCGCTATGACGCCCTCCTCCGCCCCTCCCCAAAGAAAAAAAAAGAAAAAAAGAAAAAGAAAAAATCCCCCAACAAAACAAATCGTTTTGGCTAATAGAAAAACTGCACATCCCTAGAATTGGCAAGGAAAACAAGAGCAGACTCCAATGCAAAACAAACCACATGACAGGAAGTGTTTAGAAAGGGCATCATCCCTCGTTAATGTCACACTGTAACCGGAAAGAGAGAAAAAAATCGTAAGCAGCTTAGTGGGAAAAAACCCCCCAGAAGAAAACACTTGAATAATTTAGAGATTCGGTCGAATAACGAAGCGCAACATCCAACACATTTCAATAAAAACTGCAAAGAAATAAAAATCTACAGAAGAAACAATAATGTATTGTACATAGGCGTAGTTAGAGAACCACGAAATGTCCATGTGATTATAAAAACATGAGACAATTTGCAAACGTAGCATAGCAACTCATATATCAAAATACAAGATAATTACTTAAAACGCGTTAAGAACAATAATCAGCTTTCTGAGTTTGTCATCTAGTTTGAAGTCTAAGTGTACGCTTAAACATGATAATAGTAACTTTCACAGTCAATCCACAGCAGTCAATGAATAATACTAGAACAATAAAATCAGACAGTAAGTTGCAAAATGATTTGTAATCGATTATTATGACGGAGAGGTGTCCCTGGCGCTGGCTTTAGACATTGTTTTTATTTTTAACGGCTCACATCACACAATCATAGAAGCACAACAAACAATTTTGAAAATACCGTACTACATGCATAACGGTAAACATACTATTAAATGCGGCACTGTCACCACCACCAAGAACAACAAAGAAATCGTAATCGTCCCGACACTCCGAAGTGAGAGAGAATCGAGTCGATGCCGGATAGCTATGGCGACACTCCATCCACTTGTCCGTGTGCGCCCCACAGTCAACGGCCGTCACCACGAGACTGGCTTACTCACGATGCTCTCTTGGCACGCGAACTGCACGCGCCGTGCATCGAGAAAAGGTGAGAGTAGCTTCTTCTCCAGGGTGATGTGAAATATTAATAAAGCCACGTCCGGTCTCTAGAGGGATCCCTTGTTATAGTAATAATATAGTACATGTGTTATGGTCGGTCAAAAGGGGTCGAGTATGAAGGACAGTATTAGTTGAGATCTTCTTTGTCATGTTTTGCTACCCCTCCCCCCCAAACCCTGTTTTCTTCTTTCTCATGTTTTGCTCTCCTACCCCCTCCCCTAGCCCTCTAAAATACAAAACCAAGCTTCCGAGTTTTTACCTTTCTTCCTTCTTCCCCTTAGCGTATCCAATTAGAAACAGAGACATTTTTTACGGTTAAGCCACTGATTTATATCCCCTTATATCGGGCCTTCATGTCGTCTAGTCTTAATATGTGGTCTCTAAATCTTACCTTATAGTCATAATATCATGTTATATCATTTTCCTTTTTTCGTCTTCATTTTTGTTCACGCGTTTTACTAGCTTGCTTTGGTATGTGAGCTTTCGATACTTGAGTTGCTGTTACGGTTGCTATAGTTTAGGGCGGGGACAAAGATGAAGTGGGTGGTGATGGTGGGCTAGCAGAAGTTGTGGTAATTTTGTATGTGTATTTTGTTTCCTGTTGGTTTATTTGTTTGTCGTTTTATTTGGGGTTGAGTGTGGTTCTTTTATTGGGGGTGGGGCAATTCTTTTCTTGTGGTTTTGACGTGCTACATTGAATGACTTTTTTGTTTCGTTTAATTTTGTTATTCTTAAAGTTTCCGATATGTAAATTTTCATCTGCAAAATATGCACGATAAATTATTCATTTTGGCGCCCCATGCTCATCAATTTTAATTTCTTAATCAATTCTAGAGGCCGACGTTTAAAAATACGTGTGTCAAATCACCTCGTCGTCATAACCACAGTATTGTTCTTTCATCTTTGCAGAGTTTGATCCATGTCTCGAATTTTCATTTCTTTGAGATGTTAGATGGTAATGCATTTTCTTAGGCTGTGTGAGATAGGAACTTATTATAATGACATCACTTTATGTATAACGTGACGTGTTTTGCATGGTTTTGCATGGTGTCCTTCTACAAACAAGAAAACCTCTATAACCTATTTCGAAACATCAATCAAAAGAACATTCTGCGTTGCGTTCTCATAAACTCATAAACTCTTTTTTCAATTGTAAATATACCAATTTTTTAAAAGAAACCTTATACAGCTTTTAACCATATTTATAACATTTTTAGCCTAATTCCAAAAATCCTGCCATCTTCCTACTCCAAATAGAAAGCCCTGAGATCGTCCTCTATGGTTGAAATGGGCTAAACCTCAAACAAACAAACAACCAAAGAAAACAGGGTTCAAAATTATTTGCATGCCAGCAAGTCCTGATATTTTCCAAGCATTGATATGACACTTTTAGAAATATGATATCCATGAAGGATGGGAAAAGATAGTGTATATTATACTTGCCCTTTTTATGATTACATCTTGTATCTTTTCACATCGTATGTAAATACATATTTTATACGTAATGAAATCAATATTTATTGATATGATAGTTTATTCCTTATTGTATATATATTGAAGATCAATTAATTAATTACACTTACATTACATTTCTTCATGTCGGAAAAAGCCCTAGTTAGAGTTATTATTATTTATTGATTTATTCATTTTATTTATTTATTTATTTACACATCTTTTGACCGAAAACCGAGCGTCAGCCGCAGAGCAGCGCGGCAAACGGAGACAATTAGTGTAAATAACCTTGCCAAATGGTTAAACGCCAATTAACGGTGGTTTTTGGACCAGACGATGCAAACGGTCTCCATCTGATCAGAGACCATGCTTGTTGTCCTGCTTGTTGACTCAACTCATTGTCGATTTGTGCTCACCACTGAACTACCGACGCCGCTGAAAATTATGATATGACTTATTAATGTGAATCTCCAATATAATGTACCATCTTTCCGACAATAAAGAATTTTTTTTTTTTTTATTAAAATTGAAATTGAAAATTGAAATTGCCTTGTTGATGGGCCAGAAATTTTTATGATTGAAGTTCTGAACTGAACACTGAACACACCCATAATCTGAAATCGTACCGAATGATTACAAAGGCTAACTCAATGGTTAATGGATAGCATCTAATTTCATTGACCTGAACGCCAGTATCAAGGCGTCAACCAATCGATTGACGGTTTGTTGATTGAATAATTGACTGATTAAATTATTGAGTTGTACTTCATGCATAAGGATAACGGGCAGCGATCCTTGTCCGGGTCAAGTGTAAGAGCTGTTAGTCGTGCGCTTGCGGTCAAGGCCATGTTATTGATTTTCCTGGTCATGATGAGAAACCGCATAATCAAATTTATCTTGGAATGGAAACAAGGCAGCAAAGTTCGTTAAACCGCGATGGTAACGACCACCAGAGTCCAAGATAAAAGTATTTGGAATGCCCTGAGAGGGTTTGGCTTCCTGATTGAACCTTTCTGTGCAATCAAATAACTACTTTATCTCAGCAATCAGAGCAACGACAATCATCGGTCACCAAACGACTGGCAGATGGAATATAATGCGTTGTGTGACGTCATGATAAAAAAGAATTTGACCGATTTAAGGGAAAGAAAAGCACACCAAATTCGCTGTCAAAAATTTGCTGGTGATTGATGACTGGTGGTTTGTTTTTTGTTGGCGAAATGAAGACTGCCATTAAAAATGCAATGAATGCAAGTACTACGTATGGTATCTAAAATTCCTACAAGGTCAATGTTCGTTGTTGACAGGGTCACCGTCAATTAAATTATTCCCTTCAATGCCAATGGTTGGTTTGTTGAACTCCGTACAATGCCGCTCTTTGTTAAATTGTTCTTCACTCTCATTGAATTTACAACGATGCTATTAGACATTAAAGTTCCTTCAGTGTCAATTGCTCGCCGCTAGCATCTTGAGAATTCCCTTGTTTAGAAGGAAATTGAATAGAGATGTGGGCAGCCTGGGAGATGAAATCAAATTCCAGGCCCTCTAACGGTTGGGAAATGGGGGAGAATGACGTGGCAAAACTTGGAGGATGATAGTGTAGTGACCGAATTTCTAAAAGTACGCGGGTGTGTGTCTGTTAGTGCGAATGTGTGTGCACTTTTATAATTTGAGAGAAAGTGTATAGGTGTGTGTTTAGGCTTGTTGGTGAGTATGTGTTTGTGTGTGTGTCTTAGAAGTAGGCTTAAAAATAGCTGAAAAATCCAGCTGAGCATTTTTGTTCAATACGCCTGAAGTTACTGTTAACATTATGCCGCATACTCACAAACTTTATGCCATTACATCATCTACAACAATTTGATTTTGACAAACACAGATCCGTACACAACCTCCGTATTATAAGATTGGTTTTACGAATGTTTTGTGGCATTTTTACATGTAGTGGACAGGCGTTGATGTTACGCTTTATAAATGCTTATAGGCAATTTGTTTTCCTACTTATTGCTCGGTTTTGTTCTTTCCAATGTAATTTATAGATAGTTTCGGAGTATAATTTGTAAATTATTACTATACTTTATTTCTCTGCAGAGCACAATATCGTCAGTAAATGATCTTATTTCGGTTCTTTGTGCGATATTTTGATTTATTTATTATATTTATCAATAATAAGAAGAAAAGTCGTCCTAACAATATACTGTGCACAGTCGACTCCGCTTGTTGCGATCGTAATGATTTTTTGGAAGTAGCGATCTTTTCCTTGGAAAAGGCACCGATGTAACACAAACTCTTCAAACAGTTGCAGTGATCTTTTGATGTAACGATCCTTTTTTTTCTGGCCCCCCAGGGTCATCGCTACTTGGTACAAGAAGTCTTAGGCTAGAACCATATACACGCTGACACCGAGGGTCGGACCAGATCGTCTTCGGGCACAAAAGAATTCTCGCCGGCTTTTTAGTAACGGGAGGTAACAAAAACGGCTTTGGCTACCACTACCATATTGACAACCGACGTCTTGTGTCGTCCGAGTGAGACCGTCTTCGACAGAGCATGTTCTATAGAAGACGGTCCATCTGGTGAGATGGGAGGCAATTAAAAAAAAATATCTCTGCACAGTTGCATTCCCTTCACAGAATTCTGAAAAAGCAGTCCTTAAGGTAACAGTTAGACGCTCAGCCGGTGAAACATGCCGTTTAAAATGCGCTGTCTCCTTCGTAAAGTCAACGGCTTTAAGTAAGTCGTGAATGAGTGAGGCTTGTGTTTAGAACTAATTTGTCAAATCTAATTTGCAGTCCTCTAAAGCAAGCTATTCTTAAGTCTGTAGGCACTTTCGCCACCTTTCGATCCTTGGTTGCTCATCAATTAGCCTCGATATTTTGTTTTTCACCTTCTGCGCCCAACCTCCTCAGTAACCAAAGACATGGGTGTTCTAATGCCGGACAGCTTCCCCGAGCTTGTGATGGGGAGACTGTGACTAGTTTTTCACAGACACCCAGAGAAAGTTTACATCATCCACTGACACATAAAAGACAACGAATCTCAGAAGAATGAACAATAATAAAAAAAAAAATCAGTAGAGAATGAAAAGTTTGCTTTGCACCCCCTCCCCAACACACACACACACACATACACACACACACACAATGTTTGTGTGCTATCGACCACTGTGATATGGCCTGCAAACACAGACATCAATTTTAATGTTAAAACAACCACAAATACTTCACGGCCTTATCAGTGACAATCCAGAGCCTTTTATTGGCAGGAGACCAAACAGACTGCCGGTTTCAGACTGATGTAAGAGAGCTTAATCGTCGACGAGGACAGACAAAAACATCGAACTATGAACCCTGACACAGTATCTAAAGCAGTTGCGAGCAAAACAGTATTTCTTCAAGGGACCCTCTCGAGATCTATGCAAAAATTCAAAAAAGTAAAAACAGCGAGTGAGTGCGAAAGGAAATAAAAAAAAGTTGTCTGGGTCTCGAGTGTTTGCTTTAGCCTGGTTGGTACCATGCGAAATTATCAAACCTTTCACTCTCCCCCTTTTTTTTTGTTTTTCTCCACATCCCCAGGAATGTTTTGAAGCTCTTGATTTTGTTTTGTAAGCCGATCGATATCAGAGCGGCCATTTTGTGGTGACGTCACTGTTTTCGAATAGAATAAATTATTCTTTTTTCTGAATAGCTAGTCAGACTTGTAGAATTTGTTTTGAAGAGTGGCATTATGTTTATAACATTATAATTCGATTCAATTATTCATCCTTGGGCAAACGACAAGAACAACGAAAAAACCAATTTATTCAAGCTTCCAAGATATAATAAGTGTTAAGAAATATTCGCAGACGTGCACCTAAAGTGGAAATCTATTTTTTTCTAACCTCGTGATCTTTGTTGAAATATTGGCATTTTGGTAAATCTTTTATTTTTAGCTCTCTAGCTCTTAGCCTTACTCCGGATGGAATAGAATGCCATAAAAAGCCATTCATCATCATTACTATCATATATGAAATATGCATGCACCGCCAGGTTGTAAAGGACGAATAACTAAAATAAATAATTATGGCAACACTCGTACGGTGAACTTTGACCTTTAATATGTCCTTGAGTCTTCATGAGGTCCCAGATTCGTGGAAAACATCAAAAATAATACCCGTCCCCAAGAAAGA
>JBCHJU010074701.1:0-11098 GCA_039654505.1 Plocamopherus imperialis | reverse complement strand
AAATAGAGGAAAATATTTGGGACATTGCAATTTGTTCGAGGAATCCGTGAGTTTGACGAATGTGTGTTCGACGAACGTTTGTTGCACTATATATCATTAGTAATGAAAATCTCATTATTGCAACATAATTTTAGTAAAAACTCTGAATAAGGACATCGATTCAGTGGTAATCAACGACAACAAATTGACAGAAGAGACGATATTTCTTGTCAAATGAAAAACGCTTGCTTTCCAACCAATGAAATCCTGTACTCAACCAATAAAAATGCTTTTCTTCTAACTACGCGTAATGAAAGGCTTGATTAGCCAACCAATGATATTCCCCTTGTTGAGTATAAGAAGGCCAAGCCCCCCTTAAAAAACAAAACAAAAAAACAACAAAACATTTTTATGTGGCCACGCAGACAAATGTAGGCCTCTCAGCGCATTGTTGATGTCTATAATACATGCACTTCAGTTGTACGGATGCCGGCCCAAGCCTGGATAAATACAGAGGGAAAATAATTGCCTCTCACTATAGCGACATTTCTGTATAAAGACATTTTTCTCCGGTCTCGACGATGTCATTATAGAGAGGTTGCACTGTATTTGAAGCTCCTCTCTAGAAAAAAAAACTGATAAAAGATCCAGAAAGGCCAAAAGAAAATGATGTACAAGCTTCAAAGTGAAAGTGAATTGAAAAAAGGAATTGATCTAACCTGACTTTCTTTAGTTTCCCATTCATTCTGTTGTTATTATACAGGAATGTATGGATATAAATATGAATAAAAGTCAAGATAAATTTCCGGTCAGATTTTAGGTTGATTTGAAGAAATAGAGTCATTAAAATTCCTGCATATGATCTTGCAATCAAAGAATAAAAAAATGTAAAAATGTGCGCACTCTCATTCCAACTTCAATGCTTATTGTTGTTTACACTCACACTTATCTGAAGGGTAGAGTATATAAATCAACTTAAACATATTTTTAAAAAGGTAAATATAATATTCTAAGACTTAAGTCTTATTCTTCATAATGGGCTTACAATCTAAGTAGAGTATTCTTGTAAATGCATCTAAAGACGACAGATGCCGTTGATCAAAATAATATCAAATTACATGACAAAATAATACCAATACAAAATAATACCAACAAAAGAAGCAATAAGAAGATGTCTGTAGATTATTGCCTTCTAATAATTGCAGATTTTCATATATTTGCCTTCATTTTCATTACATTCAGCCAGAAGGATCTATCATCCTTATAAATGTTTTAAAATAATTCAACATAAAAAGTAACTCAGACCAAACATCAAACTACATTGAATTGCATTATGCATGATGAAATGAAACACAAAGAAATAACAACGCATTTTGATCCCATCTACACAACTTGGTAACAATCTTAACTAATACAATAATTCACTTAAGTATAAACGTTGACATCAATGAATGTTTATGCATCAGTTCCAGTGTATTTCAACAAATTCCACCATAAAACAATTTATATAAATATACTCTCATTTACATGCACAACTGAATAAATGCTTCATTTTGCATTTGACAGGCTGTGGAATGTGATGGGATGAACAAAGTCTATGTAAACCGATACATGAATGTGAGAGTAAAATCAATAAGTGACACAAAAAACTTTGCATAAATTTATGAGCAAATAGAATCACCAACTATTTCGCAGAGTGAACAACCAAAGGCAATGTGGAGCATGTACTTTGATTTGTGATAAAATAATTAATTATATGATTGTAAAAAAGTTTTTAAAAAGTTGTTTGATTGAATTCAGCACTTTTTAAGTGCAGTAATACATTATCCATTGCATTAAGCATATCAACTATAATAACCACAATAATGACCTAATGATAGTGCGGGCAAATGAAACCGATTTCCGTTTTTCTCATTCTTTCATTCATTATTTCATACAAGCAAAAAATATTTAGTGTGAAATTACAAATCTTTACTTTCAAGTTCCTGATATTATCATTTTTAATAATCATTGTTTGTATTTTAAATTATGAGACATTGCATTTAAGCCGTCAGGCTGTAAATATTTGTCCTTTTCCCTATCCATACTATGTAGATGCTGAATTTCATAGGTATGTCAATTATCAGAACATTCATTTTGGACACTTTCCTCATAAATGGAGAAGTGACAAAAATATCAATATATGATACTTTAAATTATTTAAAATTTAATATTTTTACCTATTATTGATTTAAATATAACCATAATAAAAATTTTAAAAAATCCTTTCCTGTTGTTTTAAAATTCATGAAAAAATTATTTTTACTTTATACAAACTGATTCAAAAGGTTGCATTAAATATCTTTAACTTGCATGGAATAAAGATGTAAGGAGTGAAATGGCTTGGTCAGTAAGAATGATCTTCTCTACATGAAAAGAATCAGTGCAATGTTCTAGGATCAATTCTCAGTAGAACCATTTTGTTTCTTTTTTATTTTTTGAATAAATTTAAAATCCCAACCTCTGTGTTTGTATTCTTTATTAGTGGGAACTTTGGAAATTATTTGGATTTATTGTGTCTGATCTAGTTCAGCAATTGTTTTATGTTTTGTTGTTGTTTTTTTTTTTTTGTGTTTTCATCCTATGGCATGGAGCAAGTTGACTTTCTTTGTGATTCCATTTTCTCTCTATTCAAAGAGTTTCATATTCTTAGTCTAATATCCCCTTGCTTTGCTGATAGTTCTGATGTTTCGACTTTTTTTTTTACTTGTGACTTAAGAACAGTCATTTTATTTTATTCTTTGATTTTACATAAAAGAAAGTAACTCCTTTATTATTTGTGTGATTTGAATTTGAAGATGAACTCAACATGACACCAAAAGTAAGTACATGGACCAATGACAAAAGTTATAAGATGGACCATTAATGATAGCTCATAATTTCAACTCCAAACTGAAGAGAAAATGAAACTATTACACAGAGGGTGGGAAAAATTAAGTAGAAGAAATTCAAATATTAACTAGGCCAGAAGACCCTCGATGCTAATTATTGTTTATATAAGTGAAATATGGGCCAAAATCATGGAACGCAACAAGAATGTGGAAAAGTGAAAAATACCATTGAAATATATGGCACACTGAGGAGAAAAGATGTGTACAATGACTGCATTCTTTTTACTTTTTCTCTTCTAACATGATATGCTTTTTTTTTTGTAGGGATAATCAAATGTTTGTGACCTGATATAAATGACAGCCTAGCTCTTAATCCACGAAACTACAAGTAAGATTAGTATTGGCACATGTTTGCATGCAGCAGATTTTACTGCATAATGATTTTATTATAAATTTTAAAAACAAAGCAAAAAAATAACAAGAATTATAAATTATCACACAAAACCATAGAATGAAATATGAAATGGAAGTAAAAATGGGTGGCTAAAAAAAAAAAAGAAAAAAAAGAAAATGAAGATGGAAGTTGTGAAGATCTTGAGCAGACTTTATAATAAAGTACCTAAAAAATAGTAAACTGCATGTAAAGTACTAGCAACAAAAAATCACAAAGTGTGGAATGGACATTGAACTCAACGAGAGAAATTAGTGAACACAGTCTCATTTCATGGCTCTGTCTTACCACTGGTGCTTTGCTGATAATGAGTATTAACATAAGCTGTCTCTGCTTGTGTCACCATGTGAAAGATGCGGTGATTCTGGCCCTCGTTCCTCATCCAAAATCGACGATAACCCAGCTGTTTGAAGGTCGTGTAGTCTTGATACATCTGTTCATACCTACATTGAGGACAAAAATACGTGTATTTATCACTTTTCCTTGCCTCTAAACCATAGCATGTTGAGTTTAATAATAGATACATGCACATGATATCGATCAGTTTAAAAAGAAGAAAAAGAGTCTGACACATATCTTTGTTGACCTGGAAAAAACTTTTGATAGAGTACCCAGAAAAGCTAACCAATGGGCTTTAAGAAAGCACCAGGCCGAGCACACCATCTAAATGGTTATAACATTGTACAAGAACTCCAGGTCAAAAGTGAAAACTATAAGAGGAACATCAGAAAGCTTTAAGATAAAAGAAGGGGTACGTCAAGGATCTGCATGGAGACCTCCAATTTTTAACCTTGTAATGAATAAAATATCCAAGGAAGTGGTGTGACCAGAAAATATCTGGGAACTGCTATATATATGCTGATGACTTAGTACTTGTAGCCGAGAACAGTGATGGTGCTAAACAAAGATTTGGCAATTGGAAACAGAGATGGTAAGAAGGCAGAGATATCAAAGTAAATTGAGGCATTGACAATGGGAAAAAATTGCAGAACGCAGAGGGAGCAATTGCAAATACCCATGTGATGTTTGCACATAAAGGTTAATAAGCAATTCGATCAATCGTTTCAACTGTCAAAATTGGTGTCACATAAGATGCTCAAAGCTCAAGAGACTGAAAAGGGAAGATGAAGATGTCCTAGTTGTATGACTAAGAGGGATGAAAACAATACCAATGCAAGAATGAAGGAGTTTAAATTCAAACAAGAGAAGGTAGAAGAGCTAGATGAATTCTGCTTCCTAGGAGAGATGATGAGCTGCAAAGCAAAATCTGAGACAGCTGTCAGGACCAGGATTGCAGTTGCTTGGGAGAAATGGAAAGAGCTGGTAAGTCTGCTTGTAAATCAGAAGATCCCACATGGAAAACGCTTTGTTATATGCAAGGCCTGCATTAGACCTGTTCTACTGTATGGCTCAGAGATGTGGATTATGACAAAAAACATTGAATGATTTGTGAGCTGTGAAAACCGAATGCCATGCTATATGACAAAGAGCAAATAGGGAGACAGGATCACAAATCAAAAACTGCCCAGGATGTGAAGTTGAAGATCTGAAATCTGTAGAAGAAATAGACTGCAATGGTTTGGACATGTTGAACAGAAAGAAGACCATCATATTATCAAAATGGTGGGAGACCAAAAGGAATAAAATATGATGGCCTTTATATAGCACTTTCTGCCGTCGTAAACAACCTCGAAGTGCTTCACAATAACTTTTCACTTAGAAGCCATGCCGTCCCCCCCCCCCCGCAGGAGCATACAGTAAAATGTAGCCCATTTGGCGCAACAATACCAGCCTATTGCCAGGTACCCATTTGATACCTGGGTAGGGTGAAGTAATTGGAGTATATTTTCTTGCTTAAGGAAAAAATACAATGGTCAATGGCAAAACCTAACAAAACTGCACTATTTGCAATGTGTGGAAGATGTTTGAAAAAATGGGCATCAAAAAAGAGGAAACTGTGACCAGAGAAAGATGGAGAAAACTCATCAATGTCAAACCTCCCCTGGGACTGTTTGGGAACGATACTTAAGTGTATGGCATACATGTGTAAAGAATCACTTCAATTTGATCACTATAAAAATGTGAATCATATGAAATAAAGAACATTGGCATTTTGGCATTATAACTGAACTACAAGAGCTGACTTCAACTTACTTTCTGTCGTCATGTAAACCATCTGTGGGTTTGCACATTTTCATGTAAATTAAATATTTGTGTTTAGAAACAAAACATGAACAGGGACAAATACGACAATAAAGGAAGATGATGATAATATGTATGTCAATCAAAAGTTAAGTGCAGTAATCACCACTTAAGTGCACACCATCTCAAAACCGGGTCAGGTTAAGAGACAGATAATCACAGGTAACAGAATTCTTGACAACTAGACACCACAGTAGATTACAGGTCCAACAAAACACGAATTGCTGGCTAGGTTTAGATTGAAGGACATGACAAGTCTATCCCTCTATTGCATTTTTATAGTTTGTCCACAACTAGTCTTCTACTTCTAGTTTTAGTCTTCAAAATAAAGTGACAAATTCAATACACTCGGCATTCTTATCAACATGCCTAAATTAAAAGAAACTATTTCTAGAATGTTTACGTTAGTGGTGTATATTTAAATACGCTTAAAAACGTTCATATACTTACTATATTTCACATTGGTTGGGAGTTTATTTGATAATCTGTATGTATCAGGGAAAAATGAATACAAATGACTCTCTATATCTAAAGAAGGCCATGTAAATGTTTCAGCACCAAATCTTGTGTGACTATTTTTTGGTCAGTGGTAGTACAGTAATAAGGAAAATGTTGGATTTTTTTCCTCATTGTGTATTCAACAGAAAACTTGACTTTTGTCAGGAAATTTACAGGTCTGTTATATTATATCTCCATGATTATTTCAGGCAAGAACATTGGTAATCATCGAGTGACATTAAATAACTCATCTGAAGAAGTCCCACTTACATTGAGTGTGGAGGGCTGTCGGAGAAAATGTGCCACTCGATCAACACCTGAGGCAGCTTTTGCAGAATGCCTTCTTCCAGCCAATTTCTCAGTATGGCCCACTCATTACCTTCCACATCCATTTTCACAAGGCTGAGGGAGTCCTTTGGAGAAAGAAGTCACAGATAGAGGGGCAAATGGTTACATGGTCAATATGAGGATTGGCATGCTATCAAGGTGACAGGAAAGACAGAGAGAGAGAGGTGAAAGATAGACATGCAGGTAGATAAATAAGACAGACAGAAAGAGATAAAGATAGATAGACAGACAGATCGACAGACAGATAGACAAATGCCAAAAAGCTAATAAAGTCTTAGAAAACTTTCATGAGATAGAAATAGGGAGCAACAAAGTCAACAAAACAAATAAAATACAATAGGAGGCAGAAAAATCCAAAATAATTTGAATTCTAAAATGAGCCAGCACAGTAGGTATAAACGCCCAACCTTTGCCTTGGTGGTCGAAGACCCTAAGCAGTGAGTGATTCATGCTCCCATCTTTTCCTTAAACTAGCAACTGACCCTTAAAAAGTCAGTTAATACATGTATTTCCAAAAACAGCCTTCAACATTCAAAAAGAGACCTTCAAGTTACAGATCTGGATGTCATGAAAATGGCAAGTACTGTCTAGCAATCAATATCATCCAAAGAGAGGCTGGGCATTTTTTCAGCCCCACTGAAACGGGGCTTGAAACGGACAGTCTGGGTTAACAGTTCCACTTTTTCCACACTGTCTGTCTCTGTGCATTGCCTCCCGAGCCTGTCCTTGTTCAGTTCAGCATGAACGGGTCAGTGTGATTAGATAAAGATGAAATGAGGAGCACATATGTACATCCAACTATCACATCTTTTGGAGAATCACAGAAACGCCTACTGTCTACTAAAGGAAAGAAACAAAACGGCTCTAATTACAAATGTATGTCCCAGCATTGTCATAATGCTGCTCAGTTTCTTTATCTTCCATCGGTCTTCCGGCTTGGTGTACCCGTCCAGTCTTGGAGTAAAGCTGTCATCATCCTTGGCTCCAATGCCCATCCTCTTGAAATAAACCAGAGGGCTGTGCTTGTGGTCTTCCACTGGCATGCTGGATGAAAAATCAAAGATATGAACGGCTCTACCAATATCAAGTCTGCTTTAGCTTGGTTCAGTCTATCTTATTTAAATGTGAGTCTGATACAGGTTTGTTAATTTCATTTTATTACATAATTAACAATATTGTGCAGTTTAGATGAAAAATTAAAACCAACAATGCATACATGACATGATACATTTATATCAGTACAGACTTTTATATAATCATACTAATCATAATCAAATATCAGTTGATTAAGTTCTTTGTCAATTGAATTTTTAAATATACATATATTCAGATATTTTGTCTTATAAAAGAGACTGTTCCAAACATTTACTCTCCTAAACACAAATGAATTTTCTGTAATTGTCGTTTTGCAATTCTAAATATAAATTTTGCATTGGTCACCTCTAGTTTATGCGACATGTGAAAAAAACAACCTTTTCTTGTTCTTCCTGAGGACGGTGTGATTAAGCAAAAAGTAAGAATAGAAAGAGGAAAAATGGGGATTTATAATAATCTCTTTGAAATGCCAAGGTTCTTTTATATCTGAGCAGGCTATATGTAAGACCTGCTGAATTGATTATTTGGTTTGGTTTGGTTTATTTGATCAAAATTCATCTACCATTATCTGCAATCTCGTCTGCTAAACTTATCACACAGAACTTAATCAGACAAGATGAAAACATCTTTCTGTTATTGATCACTTCTAACACTCTTTTAAATAACAGTGTCCCAGTTCCAATTTGCTGTTTTAGACAAGGTCTAGGAATAACAGTATTGGAAGTGCAGATCCAGATCTAGTTCTACTCAAGATCGATCTGTTTCTAGATCTAGATTTTCCTGCTTTGATTTTCGAGTCAGTATTTAACAAAACTGATACTTTGAGAACATACGAACTGTTGGGACAATCAAATTTGGGCAAAAGCTGCCTGATATTGTCTCAACAATGATATACCTGAATAAATCCATATGTTAACCGTCATATCATATCGATCTTTATGAAATTTTGCCAGTCAGTACAGAACAGATTGTCTTATTAGACTGCAAATTTATAAGCAAGTCCATTTCAACATGGTAATGTTACTACCTTTTAAAATTGGAGAGGTTTTTTGGGGCCACCCTATATGTATCACCTTGACCACTTAGTCATGCTTACCTTGGGTCAAAGGAATACACTGTACAGTTGTGGTAAGACATTGCATCATCAAACCGAAAATCGTAAGCAATGCTGGAATTAGATGGCAAATATTTGAAAAAATAAATGTCACTGACGAACAACAATTTATTTTCCCTTTGGTGATAGCAATGGTTTGATGTGGAAGTTCCAGAGGTTGTTCCAAAACAGACCTATAATAACCAAATAATATCAAAACGCCACAGTGGAGAGCTCAATATAATTGAAGAAGGGGGGGAAAAAATTGAAAAAATCAACAAAACAGAGCTTAATGAAAGTCTACACTACAAAGACAAAAGAAAACAGTATATTTCCAGGCCAAACCCTTTCATCAGACAAAAAATTTCAATTAAAAAGACAATAAAACAGAAATTTCAATAAGTAAGCTAGAAGATGTAAAAAATAAGACAATATATGAAAAAAGTCAATCTAAAATTCAACAAAAACTAAGCTGTGAAGAGCAGATCTCTTATCAGCCTGAGGGCTTAAACTTTATCGATATATTTTGGATTACTTTGTTCTCCTAAGATAGCTCAGGTACATCTGTCACAACTCTCTTTTGTCTACTCCCCATATGGTACTTGCCAATCATTTTACAAAGTTTATTCTTTTGTTGGCCTTTCCTTTAAATTATAAAAGTTTCATTAGACAAACCCATTTGGGAAAAGATCACAAAATTTGCAAGGTGATAGGACACGACTCACCCAAAAGAGTACACCACGCAGGGCTTGCCGGGCCTGATGGGGCTGTATGGCTTGTCAAAACACACCGGCCAGTTGCCCATCAACCTGGTGTCTCGACATTCATAGTCATCAGTTTCCCAGTCTCTGGACATGAAAAATTAAGTTTCATCCCATAAACAACACTAAAATATGCCAGGGTTCATTTGAATTACTATTAATGCTAAAAAAATGTCAATTTTACTTTTTCATACATTCAAATGCAGTCTCCTGATCACTGACATGAGCAATATGAAGTCTATATCTCATCTAGGGACACAGGAACAGCTGTAAAAGTGCACACACATTGAACATGAAGAAGGAGCATTGTCAAGCTATCACAGCCACCCATTATTTCAACCCCTCTTAAGCATTCATGATTTTTTTTTTATTTTACCCACTGACTTACAAATGGGCATTTATTATGTGGGTCACAAGCATGGGTGCCACGATCTGAAGAAACGAATTTCAACACTCATTTCACAATTTTCTTTTTCTATTTGGAGCACAAGCAGCAAGAAAAGAAAGAGAGAAAGAGACAGTGAATGGAAGAGAGACAAAAGAGGTAAAAAAGAATTAAAAGAAGAGAGAAACATAGAAAGACATACATGTAATGGCTAATCTGGGAGTGATAACTTATTGCAATTTATGCAGGCATTTTGCATGTTTGTAAATCGCTGGATCAAAAAGCCCATGAGTGGCTGAGCTTACAAAAATCATAGAGCTGAAAAAGTAAAAAAAAGAACATACAGAGTTGATGGCTAGGTGGTTGTGCATAGGGCTATGGACCAAGAGGTCACAGGTTCACGGCAACAAGTGACACATGCTTTGTTTTTTTTCAGTGAGCAAGAAAATTTACCCCTATGACTTCACTCGACCCAGGTGAAAATAGGAACGGCTTCAGCTGGGAAAGTATTCTGCATTAAACTGTCACTGTCTGCTTCATGCTATGGAAAATGAGATGAGCTCTGGCCCTATGAGCCAAAACACTTGAAAGGACTACTTTGAAGAATTGATTAATAGTAGTATGGAACACATCTAGAGTTCCACTCATGCAAAGGAATGTTAAATTAATATATGCATCAAGTTGGTCTTTTTGATCTAACAAATGTGGTGGTAAGGGTTAACGACTCATTCCTTACATTTCTCTATGACAAAGACTCTGTATCAGATCTAAACATTCTTCATAAATATGTACACATACAAACATACAATTAATTTTTAATGTTATTAAACCTAGCAAAAGGCAATTTTGAGAAGACACAGATCACACAATAGTTCTCAGACAAAGTATTGATTACTCATTGATATAAACAAATAAAAACATACAATTAATTTTCCATATTACTTAACATAGCAAGGCCAATTTTTAAAAACAAACAGATCACACAATATTTCTCAGACCTACTATTGATTACTCATCCATTTTAGTACAACTAGCTTTCTTCACAAACATTTGCAAAACACCTATTCATATTGGTGTACCAGTGTTTAAATGGTCTCAAGCCAATTTGACGAAAATCAATATACACTTTTCGGAGTTTGGAAAGCAAAAGAAAATGCTGGGGCTTTATAGTTGTGAAAAAGAGAAAGAGAACCAATTAATGTTAAGAATCTTTGTTCATACTGCTATTGGAATGTTGGAATGATGCAAGCAGCATAGGCGTGTGCTAAAAATTTTCATCTTAAAACACAGAACATCTTACATGCCAAGTGTGAGTGTCTTACCACAAAGATCATCATCATCATCATCATCATCATCATCATCATCATCATCATCATCATTATCATTTTATTATTATTATTATATTATTATTATTAT
>JBCHJU010074590.1:0-11098 GCA_039654505.1 Plocamopherus imperialis | reverse complement strand
TATAGTGGAGGCTTTATTAAACTTCGTTTTGTTTACATTCATATTGAGCTCTCCACTGTGGCTTTTCATTATTATTTCAGTCAGACTATGATATTATTATCTTTAGTCTGACTGAATATGAAAAAAGTCATCCACCTCATACCCCCTCCCCCCCAAAAAAAACAATCAACCAAACAAAAAACAAAACAAAACAAAAGACCTAAAACGAACGAAGAAACCAACAAACAAAAAACAAAAATGCGTCCTCGTTGTGGCGTGGGCCTCCTAGATCAACATGACTTTGTAGTTGATTTTTGTGTAAAGATTCATCTCAAATTGGAATTGAGGCGCGTCAAAATGGCGACGGAAGAGTCAGTTACAAGTAAGATAAACAGATTTTGTAATGTTTGAAACCAGCGAGGTTGAAGAAATATGTTAAGAATGCCATTTTGTTTTTAAAAATGGATAATATGTAACCGTTTACGACACACATCCGTGTCCTAGGGCTTTATCTATGAGATTCAGCCCATGATTTCGGTGTTAGGATTTTACATGATTACACTATCACTCGAGTCACTTACTTTCAGTTGTTCAGTCTCTAGTCCAGTAACAGGTTCTGCTCAAGGCCGATGATGATGAGCTCAATCAGTTAAACCCATTTGAAACACAACCGACTTGACATTGCAATATACACCCTATGATGCACTGTTTCAAAATTTTACATTTCCATGATCTTCAGTCTTCTATGTAGTTTTCCTTCGCTGACTTGTATTCTATTCTTGTCACGTCTTGTGTCCTGTCAACAACTGTGATTAGTATTAGTGTGATGGTCCCTAGCTTCGGCTTCACAATCACAACTTATTTTCAGTGCTTAACGGCTTACTGAGTCGTTTTAGCGGGGCCTCAGAGGGAGAGCCCATTGTAGGTGTCAAAAAGGGGGTGTGGCAGGTTATCGTCTTGCCTGAAAGGCAAAGTCGCACTGAATGCCATGAGTATGATGTCTTACTACAGTAACAGTTACGGGGATGAGGAGGTTTCCTCCTACATTTCCTCTCTCTGGCCCAATATATATACTCCTTTGCTCTTTGTTTGATTAAAAAGTCCCTTTGTTTTGTTAGAATGTGTCCATTGTTTACATCAGAGATGTTTTGAGTTCAATTTCTCGACATGGATACACTTTTTTATTTCAATTGCTTTTTGTTTCTTTATGATTTTGAAATATATGGCTACCAGATATGGTTCATCAAGCATTTTGTCACCCATTTGGTTTTTAAGCTAACCTTTCTAGTTCTCTAGTTCTCCACGCAAAATATCTCTAGGCCCCTCTGCCTCACCTCCCGTGTCAAATGAATCGGGCCTTGCACACCATGTTTTTCACATATATGTCACTTGAGCTTAAAATGCTACTACTAGGGTTCAAGGTTCAGTTACCAACCAGTGCACATAATAGGGGCCTATGATTATTGCAGGTTTCACAATAAGTAATAAGGGGGTATGAAAAGTTCCCATTCACTGGAAATAAATTTATTCATAAAAAAACAACAAAATAACATATATTCATATAACTTCATCTTGTCCTTTTTTATACTCTTCAGTACCTTATATATAAACACCAGCAAAATTCTGCTTTCCAAAAACTATTCTAAATAAAAGTGAATAGGAGCGAGTCAAAATGTTTCAAGTTATATATCTTCTGACCCACTTTTTCAAACTTTTTAGTCTTTTCATATATTTGTATAGTATATTTGCATTATTTTGATAAAAAAGAGAAGTTTACAAGATAGATACACATAGAAATAGAGATCTACGCACATTTATCTCATTTTCTTTGTCCTGTTTTCGACATTAATTGTTCACAGGTTCGGCCCACGCTCTAGTCAGTCTCAAGGAGGGTAAGTAGGCCTTTACTATTGTTATCTTTTGAATTTACAACAAAGCATTGAAAAAGTAGGCCTACATTTAAATTTTAAGAAAATCATGATGCTGCTCTTTTATAGCACTTTGCATGTTGTGATTTTATTCAAAGAATTTTTATCTTCTTTCAGCTTATCCCGCTATTTCCATGGTCATGTCATGGCTGACTTCATAAATGCTCCCTATCTTATCCAAGTCCATTGCATACTGTTCTCTCACTCCCATTTCTCTCAGGTCATTTCTTAAACGCCCGTTTCCAAGTGCATAGCATCCTCATCCTTGTCTAAGAAAGTTCTTTCTTATATTTTTAAATTCCTTTCAATTTTGCAGGGATTCTTCTGTCACATTTGACTCCAGTCATTTTCCTTTCCAGTTGTTCCATCCCCTTTACTTCTTCCTGTTCTGTCCTAAATACAACTGCTGATTTTACTACAAATTGTTACTTTTAGGGTTCTGAACTCTCTATTCAAGGACTCTTCTCCAATTTTTATTTCCTTGCTTTTTACTTTATGTTGATCAAAGAATGAAATAAGTAAAGATAATTAAGGATGACAGAACTCTCTATAGAACTAAAATTATAACAAGAGTAAAAAGTAAATTTATTTTAAAAAGATTTATGATTGTTTGTTATGAGAAAAAAAAAAATGAAAGTACAATGAAGAAAAGTGCTTTCAATAATAAACTTTCACCTAGAGTTATGAATTTTTTTTTTTTTTTTTATAAGCTCAATATCTCAATTATTTCTTTCATGAATATGACATTTGCGTCATTTGCATTAGTTTTTTCACAATGATAATTTATAATTATAATAAAATCCTAAATGTTCAAAGTGTATGTTCTTTGTTTTTTTTTTTCATAAATGAAGGCTTGGGGTCCCCACAGAGATTGGGTCATTATGTAAGTAATTTTGTCTATTGGTGTTGATCTGTAAACTATTTCTCATTTTGATAATAGAATTAAGAATTCTTCTTTATTTTCTTGCTTTGTTTTCCCATGATTAAAAGTTAAAAGGATGAATATATACTTTGAGAAAGTTTGTCTGCTAGTATTAAAAAAGATAGACAAATATCTTTCTGAAATTAGGAAGAAACCTTTCACCCTCACTGGTACTAGACCTACTAGATCTAGGTTTAAATATGTATATAACATATATTTTCTGACTAATTAGTCTAATTCTTTTGTTAAATTGATGGATTTTAATAATTCTTTTAGCTTTTTGCTGTCATTTGCATACTCTTTAATTATCCTTTTGGTCTTTCTTCCAATTATTTCTCATAGCCTGCACGTATAAGGAAAAAGAACAGTCGTTTTTTCAATGACAATGAAGAAACTGACTATCAAGGTCACAGAACTCCTAAAAGAAGGGTTGTTCAGTCACCAGCTGTGAGTACTGTCAAAGACATTTTTACCACCCTGAATTGTTTTTTAAACAATAGATTTTTCTCTGGCACAAATAAATTCTACAGAGTCTTGTGAATCCAAAATATGGTTGCTCAGCCGAGTCTTTTGATCAGAGATGTTCCTGCTTTCAAACAGACAAGTTGAAACAAATCATTATAATTTTAAACATAATGCCACAACAATATTTCTGGAATATTTCTCATACCATGCAATACTCTTCACTCATTTTACATAGGGTTATTTAAAAATCATGAAAAGCAATTTGTAAAAATTCAGGGATGTAAGTAATTATTCATTTCTCTCTATGTTATCTGTGCTGTCACTATGAATTAAATTTTCTCTTTATCTTATTTTGCCAGCCTGCTGTTCCAAGGGAGCAGATTGTTGCTGGAATTGACAAGAAAGCAGCTTATTCGTCAGGAATGAGATTGAGAAATCTTCTTAAATTACCTAAAGCACATAAGTGGGTTTGCTATGAATGGTTCTATTCAAATATAGATGCGTAAGTATAACATTGTGTGTAGAATGTATTTTCATAACATCACTCATCGGGTTTTGTTTTTTATAGAGGGTTCCCACTGGGTCTTGAAATCTTGAAAAAGTCGGGAATTTTGACATTTCTTCAAGGTCGGGAAAAAGGGGTCTTGAAAATGATATGAGTCTTGAATTTTTGCCTTAGGTTGGGAATACTAGTGCGAGGGTCCTAGAGGCTTAAATTTTCGAATGCACTAGTGACCGTTAATCCTTGAAACAAGGATAGGTCTACAATTGCCCCCTGCATTCTGTGAATTGCTAGACAAGAGAGAGACCGAGACAATAATTTTCCGAGGATTCGCGGAATTCCATGGTTTTGGCTTGCCTGGACTTTTCCTCCTTTTTTTAGCTGCTTGATTCAAATTTCAAAATATCAGTTGGCGGACAAAAGCGGGAGAAAGTGCAAACATTATTACATTGTATTTTATTTCAGCGGAATATTTAAATAAGCCATTGTAACTATAATGTTATATTGTTTGAAGACTGCTGTAATGTTAATAATGATGTATATTATATAGGCCTTCTACAAAATGTGCATTCATTTATTTTATCATTGATAAAACGGCTTTTTTGGGAATCATTCATGGCGCGCGGCACCCTAATTTTTCCCCCGAATAGGGGTCTTGAGAAAAATTTCAATGATTTGGTGGGAACCCTTGACATATATGTTTGATTGTTTCTTTGACTGGTTTTAAAAAATTGTTTTCAACTTAATTTCTCAGCTCAGAGTCAACATATTAAAATTTAAGTAAAATAATTTTAACCTGGTTCATTGACTTCATAAAGAATTCTGCTATGTTTGGAAGAAATCCAATGTTTGCAAGGCTTTAATGCGGTACACTTGTTTTATGTTCCAACATTGAGCCTCAAGGGAATCAGTTTTCTACCATTACTTTTTTGGACATTTTTTCTTCTCATCATTCTAAGGCCAAATGGTGCTAAACGATAAAGTTGTACAGGGAAAATTCTGGTACAGTAGTAACTGGCCATTTAAAAAAGAGAAATTGTCCTTTTAAACCGTTTGGTGTATCCTGGTTTCTTTGGCATGAGGCAGATAGCGAGAGATCAAATCTATCACTTTCTGAAATGGATGCTAGTCTGTTGCAAAATATTCTCCCGGCCGAAGCTGTACCCTTCACCTGGGTCAAGTGAAGCAAAATGGTTAACTTTTCTTGCTTAAAGGAAATTTCACATTTGTCACTCAGTGGTTTTGAACCCATGACCACTCGCTTCACCATAGCACCCCCAAACCGCTATTAAGCTGCCATCTAAAACCCACTTCACCTTGTTCATTACCCTGCTATTACCCCCCCCTTCAGATCATTACTCCTCCTCATAACCTGTTTTTTTCACTGGGTACTTAACAATACAACATGTCTACATTATTGTACACTCAATGGATCCTGTCGATTTCAGAACCTTGTTAAATGATGTTTGATTGGTGTCTCAACACCCAATGAAAAACACACATCCATATGGCCTGCCTGACAATACTCATTCATATAATGGTTGTCTGGAAAACTGAATCATAGAACAGCTGCTGCCTTACCTTGAAAGAGAATAAAGAGCCTTGTGTAGAGACTATTGTGACAGCTTTAGTCCCGTGTGGTGACCAATGCACATATCGCGCGTGGATCTAATTTAAGAATGTTGTGTTTCAAGTTTTGCCTTGCAGCTAATGCTGAAGATTGGTGATTGAACAAATGTGCGAAGATGTAGGAGTGGAGGGAAGGGTTGGAGATAGGGAGACAAGTCATGTCTATACCAATGGTTTGCAATCATTTGAAATAGGAAAAAACAAATAACACTTGAACAGTGACCACACAACTCACATAGGAAATATACCAAAACTCTATTATCTACTTATATTTATATCACAAGGTGCAACCCCTGCCCCAAATTCTTATGTATGTAATACATCTAATGACAATAACCCTAAAAGCCTGCTTCTTTTGTCATCAGAGTAACTGGTTAATAGCCACTTACTAATGTACTGCTATTTGGCATTCTCATAGGCAAACTGTTCCTCCATCTTATATGATGCTAAGTAGAAGTGACTCTATCATGATTTTGTTGTAATTAATTTTGTTTTAGTTATTATGTCTTTATTATTATGTTTTCAGTCCTCTTTTCATTGGAGAAAATGACTTTTGCATTTGCATGAGAGAGTCCTTTCCTATTTTAAAATGTACAAAGCTTAGACGCGTAGAATGGAACAAGATAAGGCGGCTTATGGGCAAGCCACGAAGGTAAATTCATAGTTTACTTTTGGAATCTTGATCTTTAGTTTTGTTGTTGGTTTTGTTTTATGATTTTTTGGGGGGGTTTTTTTTTTTGGTTGTATTGTTTCTGTTTGTTTTGTTTTTTTCAAATCATATTCTTGTCGTTTTTTGTTTTTTTTTATTTGTTTCAATGTACTTAGATTATGTTGAAAATTTAGAAGAAGGAGAACACTATTAAACTTTCGGTGATTTGATATTTTAGTCAGATGTGATCTTCCAAGTCAAAGGAACCCTAGAATGAAATCATTTTCATTACCATGGAAGGTCTTTCTGTCAATAACTTGCCCATAACAATTTCATCTTCATGAAAGTTTGGCAGCAGAGGACAATTATTCATGACCATTTTATTTGTGTACTTATCAATTGTCAAATTCTAATTGTTTTTATTCTTTTTGAATTTTACACTAACTTAAAAAAAAATCCTTTTCAAAATATTTTCTCTCAACAGATGTTCTCCAGCATTTCTTGAGGAAGAAAGAGCTGTCTTGGAAAAACGCAGAGAAAAAATTAGACAGCTGCAACAGAGGAAGTTGAATGAGTTTAATTCTATCAAAGATTTACCTGACGAAATACCATTCCACTTGGTTGTTGGAACTAAAGTTACAGGTGCTCAATCATGCATATTGCCAATACAAAGTTTTTAAGCAAATGTACGACTGCTATGATTTCAAAGATTGTACATATTGCCCATTCATCAAGAAAATCATTTGTTAACTACTTGATGAATCCAAATTTTTCTTTGAATGAGAAATTGTAGGTAAAAACTAAAACAAAAAATGAATAACATTGAGAAGACATTATGCTTTTCTAAAAGATCTCGATTATCTTGCATATAGAGAATTGAGACAATGAAATTAAGTAATTTATGTATTATATGATGGCTTGTTTATTTTCATTGGTAAAATTAAAGTTTATGTCCTTTGATTCATGTAATACGTCAAGTGTGTTCTTATATGCTACCCAGTAAATACCATTTGTCAAGTTATAATTAGCCCACAAGTCAATATCAATGTCACTTTTTTCTCCCAGCACGCCTGCGAAAACCCCAAGATGGACTTTTTACTGGTACTATTGCTGCTCTTGACACTGCTGAAAACTCCTACAGAGTAACTTTTGACAGACCAGGTCTAGGAACCCATTCTATTCCTGACTATGAAGTATTGGTATGATATCATTTTATTTAGTATTGTTGTTAGGTACTTCATACTTTGTTTTAGATGGAATGAGGGATTTTAAATATAATTGAGAAGACTGAATATTAATAATCACATAATGGGCGCTGAGAGTAAGACACTTGATGACAAAAGTGATAAAAGACAGTCAAGTGAGGTCCTATATGTACTGTATTGCTGTACTTATTCAAGTCAAGGGTTGTTTCTAGTTTGATGGAATTGTCACAAATATTCAAATGAAAAAACAACAAAAAAAAAGACAAAAGCTACCAGTAGTTATATGCGGAATGGTCTATATCATTATGTGCAAGCTTTACGACTTAACGATTCCTTTTAAGGTCAACTCTTCCAAGACGGCTGAATGTATTGCAATGAAATTTTGACATCCAGTAGTAATGAGTTTGTACTTCGCTTGCATCAGAAAAATTTTGTAAAATGTCAAAAAAATAAAGGTATTCAATTTTACCTAAATAACACAATATTTAGACTTTATTTTTTAGTTCAGACCTATTTTTAGTAAGCTACTTCCCTCAGTTGTTACAATTGGCCTAGCTTTGAAATATTTAGATTCTAGATCTATCTAATCTAATATATTTAAAAAAATCTAGATCTAGATTCTTGATCCAGAATCTCCACATTTAAGTGGATTTTCTAGAATATTCTATCTAGCGTACAGATCTAGATATCTAGATCTAGGTTAAAAAAATCGAGACTGAGAGCCCCGTTCCAATTGCTTTGAAATGCCAAAGAAAATGAAAAGCGGTGTTGGCCTCGGCCATTCAACACCAGATGCAAAGTATCAAAAATGAATCAGCAAGTGAAGTGTAAGCCTACATTTGATTCTAGATCTATCTACTCTAATCTATTAAAAAAAAAAAAGATCTAGATTATAGATTCAGAATCTCCAGATTTATGTGGATAATCTATAATTCTAACTAGCTTAGAGATATCTAGATCTAGATAATAAAAAAAAAATGGAGACTGAGAAAAAAGCGCAAACTTCATCTAGACCTAGATCTAGATTAGATCTGATACTATACAAGCCTGGGCAACGCCATGAGCCCAGCTACTTTTATATTTATACCAGGAATATCATCCTTTGAATATTTTCAGTGGCTCCAATTGTGGGGCTCTGAATTAAGTGTAATCCTGTCTTGGGATGACAAATTTTAGAGCACCGAGCTGTATTCAGTTCCATTATCAGATCTTGTCAATAACTGTTTGCTTAGCAGTTGGCAATCAATTGTTCTGATTGCTAAAATTAAGGTTCCACTATTGAGAAAAATTATTGCTGTATCTTTGTGTAAGAAGCACATGCAGTTTAGGTCATTGGCTGTATGGCAATTCAGGGGTTAAGGAATTTTTGTAGAAGACTAGACTCTATTGAATATTCGACCCATCCGCCCCAGCTGGGAGAGGCTTTATAGCTTTACAATGATAATCTAAAAAAAATTAATGATTTGTTTGAACTGGAATACAAGTTTTTGTCTTTTTTTTTTTTTTTCATTGGCCCATGCTAGATTTTAGGACTTTCCTTTTCCTTGTTTTGTTTTCCTTGATATTTTTCTTTTTCTCAACACATTTTATCTTGGTCTTTGCTTACCATAGAGTGATGAGCCTCCAGACAGTATTTCCATCACAGCCTTTCAAGAAAAAACTAAGAGACCCAACCTGAAAGCTATCCCTCCACCACCAAAATTTATTCCAGGCCTCAATTTATCATCAAATGTCACAGTATGTCAATCTTTTTTTTTTTTCATCTAGTAGCACATATTTAAAATCAAGCATACCTTTTTATATGTCAGTTCTGAATGTATGTAAACAATGACAGCCTCAAGTTCTTTAATTTGAGAGAGTTTAATAAAATGTATTTGACCCTGAGAAGGGTACAAAGATGACTAGTTTCCTAGGACCTGATTGTTTTAAATACAATAAAAAAACAACCAAAATCAAAGACAATATGCCTAGGACCAAAGCAAAGAATATTTTTATTTGTTGTTTCATTAGTATCAACCGGATAGACTTTTTTAAAAGGACCACTTATTTGACTTTTGCAGTAAACATTTAAAGATCTGACTTTCAAACACCAGTACGGATGCATAAAAAGTCACTGCTCAAGAGAAATGGCATAATGCACCTCCAAACCATGTACAAAACCATTTGGTCATCTTAAATTATGACTGGAGGCAAATATTCAAGATGTTTGAATTGTAAATGAGAATGTTTGCCGTTTGTGGACAGACTTTTTTAGAAGTAAATATATATATTCAAATTAGTCATTTATAATGTTTTAGTAATCAAAGAAGAGTTTCAGCATTGAATCTTCATGGAGAACTTTCTTCGACCAAAAACGCACAGTGTCAAATAATGTTTCAAATAATTGTACCCTTGTTCAGTTTAAATAAAGTATCAATGAAAAATAATTTTTGAAAACATTTTCTTCATACAGATGGGCAGTGATCCAGATTTGTCACTTTTAAATCGTGCAGTAAGTTTAACACTTATTCTACCAACTTTTTTTTCCTGAGTGGTAATTTCAAATACAGTAGTTTTCGTGAGAGTGCCCAGTTGATAACTTGTAGGGAATTGACTGATTTCCTAATGTTTGAAAGCTCCAACAAAATTAAGCGGAGACAATGATAAAGTAAGCTTTCCAAGTTGGAGAAGTTTTGTCTTTTTCATTTGGGCTACCCAAAATTTCCGTGATATCATGCACATCCACATGCGTCCACTGTATATCTCATAACTTTTGACTCATTAAATCAAACAGGTTCAATTTTTTACACATTTCAGGAAATTGATTGATATCATAGTGTCCCAAAGCATTCTACAAATTACGCTGTGACAATGATATAGTGAGCTTTCAAAGTTGGAGACGTTTTTTTTGGGCCACCTGATATATATATATATATATATATGTCTCCTTGCAACTATTTTGTCTTTAGTTGGGGCATCTGCAAGATTTTTGCTCTGATTTTGAAATGGTATTACTATTACATCATTATTATTGTTGTATTTTTAAATATCTAACTAAATTTATGTCCGGTGTTATTTTGTTGTTATTACAAGCAAAGCACCTCGTCTTTATTGTTGTGCATAATTTAGTCTGAAAGGTGAAAAAGTCATGCTGTTTTATGGTTGTCAAGCAAACTAAATACTGTTGCAGTTTTTTCTATAAACATTTGTGCTGACATTTTGTGTTTTCATCCCCATTTCTCTTCATATTTCTAGAAAAGTGATGCTGATGCGGATGTCCCATCACCTTTCAAAGGAAAGTTGGTTAACTTAGAGGGAGGAACATATGGAGGTTTTCCTATAAAATTTTTAGTCTTAGTGGTAAGTTCACTCTTTTCACCTTTACTTTTTTCTATTGTTAGTTAATTTAAAATTTTAATTACTTAACCATCTTGACTTATCTAAGAATAGATGTGTGTCTCTTGCTTAAAAAAAAAAAAAAGATGTTTTCATTTTGACACAGTTGCTGTGATTTTTGAAGCTGATTTTAACAGACTGCATATCTGTAATGTATTTTTGGCTTTATGAGAAATATGGGAGATTGATGGTTCACTGTTTAGTCTTAATTGATGTTATGGTATAATGTTTGTTCATATATTTCTTTAATCTACAGACCCGACTTTCAAAAATACTCCAAGTGAAAAAGGATTGGATCAAGCAACTAAGCCAAATGAATACAATGGCAGAAAGAAAGGTTTTCTTGATTATTTTACTCCCTACTCTAGTTTCTCTCTCTCTCTCTCTCTCTCTCTCTCTCTCTCTCTCTCTCTCTCTCTCTCTCTCTCTCTCTCTCTCTCTCTC
>JBCHJU010074479.1:0-11100 GCA_039654505.1 Plocamopherus imperialis | reverse complement strand
GGGGAGGTTTGGGTTATTTTTTTGTTTTGTTTTTTTTTTTTTGGGGGGGGGGGAACGAGTGTTGTTTTTCCTGGTTTTGGTCTTGTTTTGTTTTGTTTTTTTATGGTTCTTTTGTCTGGTGTTATTGCACTGTTGGTTGGTATGTGTAGGTTTGTAATGCTTTCTTGTTACTCTTGTTTTGTTGTTTAGCTCCTTTGATATCTGGAAGGGTCACAATAATTATAAATTTATATTAACATTATTCTTAAAAATGAAAATTCTAGGTCAACTGTAGGCCTACGACAAAGATGTGATAGATTGACAAGCAGACAATTATTTTGATTCCTTTAGAATTTGACATTTCCTTTTTTATCATTCAAGGGATAGACAGGCTCATGGATTTTCTTGTATGAATATTGGGAGGGGATTTCTGCCCTTTTCTTGCACGAGTAATTTATTTGATATTGGTACACATTAAATGATTAATGGAGATGATCTTGATTCATCAGAACTGGGGTTGTTTTTTTCTTAAGTGGGTCCAATTTCATTTTTCATTTTAGCAAGGGCCCATGCAGCATCTATTATAGATCTATTTGAGGACTGATTTGACTGGGCTTGTGTAAATTTTCATTTTTATCATTCTTTTAATTTTGATCTAATCCATACATTCACAAATTTGTTGAGAGCAATAGTAGATACTTGTTCCCTTCTCCCTACATCCTTGTAACATATTGTCACTTCTCGTTTAAGTAAACTGAGATTGAGCATTTCGCTTTGATTCTCTCTCTTTTGTAATCAGTGAAGCAGATCCTCTTGTACACTGGAGTGAGCCACTCACATGGAGAGCAACTGCCGTTTACCCTTCCATTGCAGCCAAGGTTTGTGGCAGTCATTCATTTGCCAATGTTTTATTGTATGAAAATACCTGATTTATAAAATAAGGATATTGATTTCTTTGTTACGAAAAAAAAAAAAAGAATTCTTTATTTTTTCTGTTATGACTTTCAGTTTGTCAAATATTGTCTAAATCCAAATGTTATCATTTTAGCTTCTTAAGGAAAGGGTGTTTTTTTTTTTAACTTGATACACATGTGCATGTACCTCTTCAACTGAAGCTTTCTGAACTTTGCCATACAGCATTATGTTTTGCTGTACAGGATTCATTGGAACCAGCCCTGAAATAGTTTGATGAAACTAATAGCTTTTAAGCTTTTTATTCAGGAAAAATTCTGAATGTTTTGTTTGTTTGCTGTTTAGGGGTAGGGGCGTAATTCAAAGTATTTTTAGTTGAAAATGAATATATATATATATTTTTTTTCAATTGGTCAAGAATTACAAGTTTTCTTCAAATGGTTTCATTGACTGCACAAATACTTTTGCAAAATTTATAGCTATATATTTGGAAAGACCTCTCCATTACTCATAACACATTCTATACCAATGCACGGTATATCGCCATTAGCATAATTTAACTCTTGATTGGTTGTGAGCTCAATCACTAGCATGAGCTCAATTTGACTTCAATTTACCGATGAATCAAATTACGAATCATAAAGAGTAAAGGAAAAGGTTGTTGTTTTTTGTTTGTTCTTTTGATTCATACAGATTATTGTACAGCATCAGAACATGGTCGTTGCGAATGCAAATATCATAAAGAACTACGCCCTTCTCAGCAACGACAATGGCTTCCTCAGCTACTACCCACACCAGTTTACCCAAAGGACCCTTTTAGCTCGATTTCAAATGAACAATACTTCGCCTTGCTATGTCACCTTTGTGCGCAAACCCATTTACAGCATGCTTTCTCTCATGGCTCTCATGGGAGACAAGCAAATACATGTGGATTTAACGGGTATGCATAGATTTTCTTAAAAGCAACTCAATAATTGTGTAATAAAGTTAAATTAAAGGGTCATAGAAATGAGCACTTTGATTCAGATTGCTTTATCTAGAACAGACAAATACAACACGAGAAGTTACCACCCTTCAAAATTTACCATTCCACACATAAGAGGACACTTACAAATATAGCTTCTTCCCAAGAACAATAAAACAATGGAACAATTTTGACAGCGTAGTGATAAACAGCGCATCCTCGAAATCCTTTAAGCGAAACATCTCCAAACATCGGATTAATCTGTAAACTGCATGGTATATTTTAGATCTAGGACATTTGCATTGACGGGCTTAAGATAGCCTATTGCATCTTAATTATCTTGATCCTGATCCATTACAACGCAGTAACCCGAAAGTGCTGTATAAAGTCTGCTGTTTGGATATGAGGAAAACTCAAATAGTTTTTAGGTTTCATTTTACAGCTGAGATAATTGTGAAGCTTACAGGTAAACAGGACTTCATCTAATGATTTTGTGGCCCAAGGTAAACAACCAGTTGATGCCATTGCCAGGCAAACCAAATCAAGTCCAGTTCCTTAATTCGATTCCACATCAAACAGTAAATAGCAACTCGCAAGACTGTAAAAATTATTTTACCGGTGTACCCGCCAGGACAGCCTGTATATTGTGCTAATCATGCTTTGCACCTTGTTCAAATGGAACTTTTGGATTATGCTGCATTGCTCAGCGGGCAGATAGGTCCTCTCTCTCATCCTGACAGCTCAGATGCCAACACTTAGAAAGTTGACACTGGTCTTACCCATCAGCATCAACTGAATTACCTGTTAAATTGGCTCGCATACTAATGCAAATTTTCGTAGAGTCTGAGGTTTTATTTTAAATACAATAGATAGCTTCATTTTATAATTGATGTTATAGTTAAAGCCAGTTCATAGTAAGATAGAAGCAAATTTACATTAAGTATCTCCTTTCAATAGAAATACTATGATGGTTATGGAATAAGAGAGTGTGCTGATATCTGATGAATGTTCAAATAAAGAGGCATACATGCATTTTGTAAGATCAATTCTGTTTTCTAGAAATTCGTTCTTCTAACTTTTCCTAGTTGACCTGCTCTTTTAAATGGCATTCTTAATAGTGGCAGCCACAATGTCAACAAATGATTAGACGAGGGTAATCAGATTTTATTTGGAATTTATCACCTAATGTTACTAGGAATTCTCATGGTTATGATCTTATTACATTGTCCCTACTTTCATGAGACATTTTTTTTAGAGATTTATCATTTAAGAAAGATAAACAAATACACTTGTTTTTATAGAAATCGTGTCTTTATAACCGTTTACCTTTCAGATGGGTCAGGAAAGCCCATTGCCAATAATTCTGATGTTGGAGCCTTGGCATCCATTCACCATCCACCATTGTCTCATATTTCCTCGGACTGGTAAGGAGGACCAAATACCTGTTCTTTTTTTTATCTTACCAAGACAGTGTCCATTAAGTTATTTAAGTGATTATTCGGAGAGCGCTTGTCGGATAATGTCAACTTTATCAGGCAAGCACTCGTAACGAGTGGCAGATTGTGGTCACTGGCCACACGGCCCCTAATACCTAAGATGTTTGCGCCTCATCTTTAAAACTTTAAAGGATTTCTGTATGTCACGCACTCGACCTGTCCAGAGGAGAACAGTAAGAGCCAGGTTTAGGGTAAGTATTATAGATCTCGATCTACTTATTCAAAATCTGCAGTCTTTAAAATCTCATCTTTAAAACCTTAAAGGATTTCATTATGTCACTCACTTGACCAGTCCAGAACAGAATATAGGCTACTAGATCTAGATCTATACTTGGGCTATGTTCTAGATTTCTACATTGAGTTAGGCCTGTGCTAGTGCAGTCTCCAGATAACATCTGCCTTAAGTTTTAGTCGCCAATGTCTATTTTTCCTTTGAAATCAAATTCTGTCTGCCTTCCTTACTCAGATGCTTTTTCAATATGTCTCTTTTTATTCTGGCAACCAATCCCATTTGACATAATAATGATGATAATAATAATAATAATAATAATAATAATAATAATAATAATAATAATAATAATTATTATTATTATTATTATATAATTATATTATATTATATTATATTATTCAGAATATTAAGATAACTTTCAGCATGCATCATAACTGTGTTCCCATTGCCATCCGCCAAGAGAAATGGACCAACAATGCCATTGTAACCAAATGCAACCACTGCGGTAACTTTTTGGTCATGAAGATCTTTCTCAAAGACTTGGAACAAGTTTTGAAGAACGCCCAAAATATTTGTTTTTTGGCTGTTCACACAACCATTAGTGTAGAAATGTGCCTCATCGCTAAAGAAAACCCAAACAAAAACAATCCATATCTTTCAAAAATCCCTAGCTTGCTCTACTCGAGCCGTAAACGACCGACACACCGCTACTCTATCCGGTGAGCTGTCATTAGTAAATCATGGGTGCAGCTCAATTCTATACGAAAAAAGGGTAATAATCTATCCTCATAATAATCCTAAAAATTGTATCAAAGTTCAATTGAAACAACTGAGGGATTCGCTTCGATGTCGAATGGATTGCCTGGGGTCATCACTGACAGATTGACGAACAGTTTGAATTTTGTCAGGAATGCGCTCTTTTGGATCGGATATGCGTCTCTCTTGTGGTTTTCATCAGATCCACACTGTTCAAATGAGCAACCCCATCTCATTAACAACGACCTATTTTGAAACTTCTTCAAAGCCCTCAAGTCTATACCGAACTGTATTGAAAAATAAAGCCCAAGTTTCTCAAGGTGAGCGTGTCTATATTAAATATGCTTTTACGGCAAAAGCACACTTGTCAGTATTAAAACGTTTAGAAATTTTAAGGACTCTAGATTTTGGTTTTGTCTATTGAATAATCAACCCGGATGGCTGGACCAGCTTCCATTCAAATTTGGTGCAAATAATACGTTGTGATGCTAGGAGCAAGTGTATGTTTGCGGTTGTTGTTGTTGTTTTTTGTGTCAGCTGGTATATGGTGTTTGTAGATGATACCAAAATTTATGATTCTACTCAAAATGCGAATAAGTTGCAAATTAATTTGATTTCATTACAATTGTGGTCTCTTCAATAGCAATTAAATTTCAATGCAACAAAATGTAAGTTGGCAAGAAAAAAAAAATTCGTTTCAATGAGTATCTCTTGGAGAATAATACTACGTTATTTTTGGAAAGTGTGGAATCGGGAAAAATATGGGGATTTATTCCGATCAGAATCTTAATTTTCATGTTCATATTTATATCTGTGTAAATAAAAGTAGGTCTTCCAAGCCTTTCGGTTCAAAGGGCCGAGGCTTATTCTAATTTCCGTAGCATGAAGCGGACAGTAACAGATTGGATCTATCACTTTCTGAATAGGATGCAAGTCTATTGCAGAATACTTTCCCAGGTGAAGCTGTACCCATTTTCACATGGGTCGAGTGAAGCAACAAAGGCAAATTTTCTTGCTTTAAGGAAAAAACGCATTTGCCACCTGGTGGCACGAACCAGTGACCTCTCGGTCCTGAACTTGTAAATAGGGCAAATAAAAATAACTGATTTAATTTGGAGAAGTTTTGATTATATGAATTGATCCCTATTTTTATCTCTATATAAATCTTGAACATGGAAATAGTATCTGGAGTCCGATATTTAGGAGACAGTCTATTGCAGTTGAGAATGTTCTATTATTATTATTATTATTATTATTATTATTATTTTTATTATTATTATTATTATTATCATTATTATTATTATTATTACTATTACTATTATTATTTATTATCATTATTATTATTATTATTATTATTGTTATTGTTATTATTATTATTTTTATTGTTATTATTATTATTATTATTATTATTATTATCTTCACAACAGTATCTAACACAATATTATATTAACCCTCAACACCATTGCACTCATTCCTGCCTGTTTAAATACGGGTCACTAACACCGGATAACACCTACACAACAGAACCTCACCCACTTACATGTATATTGTATAATTATGCCGGATTTTTTCTTTTCTTTTTTTTTTTTTTTACGATGATGGTGCCAACGATTACGTGACGACCACAATATCGGACGAGCAATATATCTTGATACGACTACGTGTACTACTACTACTCCTAGCACAATCGTGCTTAACCCAATTTATAGCCAAATTGTAATCAATCCGATAAATCGTGCTAACCCCGATATAGTGGGGTTATATTGGGGTTGTGACAGTCAAAAGAATTTAAAAACATACCATCTCAAACTGTTCAACAATTTTGCATGCCTTTGAGGAAGCAAAGATAAATAGTTTTTTCGAAGTGTTGCGTTGAGCCAACATCCTGCAACCATTTGACAATCCGGGTATTTTGCCAATCAAACATTAATTTTTACAATTTTAGTGGTTGCTTGTGGTTTGGTAACTTTTTAGTTATTTTTTAATGATTTCCTTTCCAGACTATCGGGCGCATCCTGATTTCCATAGCATTGATCAGACTGTGATAGGTTTTTAATCCAACACTCTACGTTTACAATGCTGGCTTATTGCAGAGTGCTTTCCCAGCCGAAGATGCACCCATTTTCACCTGGGTCCATTAAATTCTCTTGCTTAAGGATTACAACATAATAACATATTATTTCACCCATTGGACATAGCCCGACGCACAACCACTACGCCACTACAAATAATGGGCGATAATGGTCTGAAATTGCCAGACAACTTGAATTACTTCGGACGAAAAACGGTAAACGTATTATGTGATTTACGAAATCCATGTTACAAACGTATACAAATTAAATGTGACACTTTTTTTTAACTCATACGCAGCGTTGACCATGGTCACTGTTCAGATGGCTGACCGCTGGCATGGTCCGCTCCAAAAACCACCGTTCATTGACGTTTAACCCTTTGGCAAGAGTATTTACACTTATTGCCTACGTTTGTGGCGCTGCTCTGCGGCTGACGCTCGGTTTTTGGTCAAAAACCAAAAGACAAATTTCCCTTCGGGGGTGAATAAAGGGGAATTTTATTTATTTTTGATTTTTGATTATTTTTTTTTTTTACATAATAGGCAACAAGAAAATGTGCGCACAAAAAGTACAATGTATTGAAAATGAAAGCCTCGTTCACTTGTACCTGCGCAAATGCTCGAAAAGTGTACCGTACGTCCTGATTTATCAAATCATATCATATCATATCATATCATATTATTTGCATAGGCCATTAGGTTTTAAAACCTTTAAATTAAATGCCTGAACATTATGAATTATATTATAAATGATGATAAAAAACTGTAGGTAGCCCTCTAAATAAAAATACAAAATATATGTATTTAACATTAATACTTACATATTATATATGCATATAATCATATGTATGTGTATTATACACACATTTTATGTCATGTATTACCATTGCATGAATGAAAGCCACTAAACGGAAAATTATTAAACCAATCAAATGGAATCTTTTGCGATCATTCGTCGTATAGAAACATCATATCAAGTTATTGACCATCTTCGATGTGACCAGGCACTCATTGATATAGTGTTTGGTGTGATGCATTAGGCATGAGACGATTTTTTGTTTGCTTGTTTGCTTTTTTCTTGTATGAATGTCTGCGTTTTTGTGCTTGATAAAATGTGACTGCGTTTTATGAGGTGTGTTTAAAAATATATTATCTTTCATTAACTCACAATCTCAAAACTATCGAAGATATTAAATGGAATATGGATCCAGGTGCGTACCTTTGTTATAATTAATATTAGATTTTCAACAATGCCACCCATCAATTCAATGTCCAAGCAGTTTTGCAACCAACGCAACCACCTGCCAAGGGGGATACGGTATATTGCTTTGTCCAGCATTCTGTGAGCAGCTTTTGCAGCCAGAATAATGTTGCCGAAACCACACCAATACACAAAAGAAATAACAAAAATAACTCATTGTTTTCTTTCTTCATTCGGATGTTAGTTAAGCCCATAACCGTTTTCCATATAGCAACAAGCAACACAAAAATAAACAGGGAAAAAACAGTGGATACCCCTCAAAGAGCAAAGAGCCAGAAATAAAGACACATTCCTTTTCAAAGCAATTAATTAATGGACAAGCAATATTATTACCACTAGAGGAAATTAATATAAAACGTAGTCTCACGCGATTTGGTGCTTAAACATTTACACTGTTTCATCATAATGTATACTTTTATATTCATATTTCCCTAATACATTGAGATAGTGGAATAAAGTCTCAACCAATTTAAAGTACAATAAAGATACAGAAGATTTCATGAAGATACTTAAATGTGCAACAATAATATCAAAATACTAGAATAATAAATTACTTTTGGGGGCGTTGACAAGAATACTCAGCTATCTCAGTTTATCAGCTATTGTGAAGACTAAGACTATCCAACTATCATCACAGTGTTATTATTATTATTATTATTATTATTATTATTATTATTATTATTATTACATGTATTATTATTATTATTATTATTATTATTATTATTATTATTATTATTATTATTATTATTATTACATACCTTGTTAATATTATTAACAATAGCAGTAATAACGACAATGACAATGATAATAGAGATAGGCCTAATAAATATATTCGTTTAAACCTATCTAAAGTCTAGTTTATGATTAGTTACAGAAAATCGTCTAAATATAGGCTTGTCTAACATTTAGCTAATTATTACTAGCTTTGCAAATATAGAAATTATAGACAAGAGAAATAAATGTACATGAAGAACAGATAAACGAATTGATATATATTGAACCTATTATTACGTCTTACTTACTAAATAAATACTTTATAATAATATAAATGGATGAATGAATGATAAATTTATAGATCTAGATATATTAATAAACGATACTAACTATAGAGAAATAAAAAAGTAAATAAATAGGTAAATAATGAATTGATATTACATTGATAATAAATAAATGATTGAATAAAAATAAATAGATAAATACATGAATAAAGAGATAAATGGTTAATAAATAAATGATAAATAAATAAATAAATAGATAAATAAATAAATAAATAAATAAGTTAAACGAATTGATAATAAATAAATGAATAAATAGATAATAAATAAATAAATATGTACAATATGCAAGATAAAATAAAATGAATTAAAGAAATACTTAAGTAATGATGCTGACTTTCAATGTACTATTTAGATACCGCATGCAGGTAGCCTTCATTTTTTTTTTTCAGCGGCATGTACATATAGATCTAATACTTTTCTTGATTTAGATCTATGTAAGAAAATTGTATAAACCTGGTATGTAACATCACATCTCTTTCAGTAAGATCCAAACGAATATGTATCACCACTATATTTTAAATACTCCTATATAACTTTGATTTAGAGACTTTGATTGATCGTTGTCAATGTGGGAAGCAGCAACTTATCGGATAAATGACTATGTCGATAAAGAAAAGTTTTAACGTATTTATACAATACTAGCTTTTTAAAAAAATAAAAATTTTTGGTACACACGTATCGCCATTGATGAAGACGGACATATTTTACATTAATTCATTCATTTTGAGTTATTACTATGTCTACTAGTTCTATCTAGTCTAGCTTTCTATAAAATTATGACTAGTCTACATCTATTTAGATCTAGATCTAGATTCTACGTGAGCATTATCTTCATCTCGAAAATTAAATCTCAATTTTAAATAAAGAGTTTAATCGTTTCTAAATACAATTATGTAGTGTTGTTGTTGTTGCTGTTGTTGTTTGTTTTGGCTGTTTCATTTGTTTTGTGTTTGTTTTTTCGATGCTTAATTGCCGTTTCTTTTAATTATTTTTGTTTTGATTTTTTTTTTTATTGGGGGAGGGGTATTGATTAATTATTGTCTCTTTTCTTGTTTTGTTTATTTGTTTGTTGTTTTGTTTTGTTCTGGCTCTGCTTGTGTGTAGTGGGGGCTGACTTGTATAATTGATTAATATTTAAGTTGGTTTTCAGGTGATTTTCACTCGTCTCTTTTCAATTGTTTTGGCCTTTGCCTTTATTGTTAGATCTAGTATTGTTTTGTTTTATTTATTTTCGTTGTTGTTGATCCAGTACAGTTGTTTGTAAATATTCGCATAATATATAAAGATCTAGCCTATCAAATATTGCTATAATTTACACACTACACAGTCCATTTCTATTGATTCAACTTAAGTTTTTGTAGTTGAATGAACAAAATGAATAAATCAAATAAATAAAGATCGATGAATACTTTAACGAAATGTACATTAATGTATAAATCTAGATTGTACATCTAACTTTATTTCTAAGAAGGAATAAATTGGACACAATCGGATGAGCGAAGGATTCTAGATCTACATGTAGGCCTACATTATTATTACTATTATTATGGTGTCAATGGTACTGTCTAGCCTATACAAGGTCTGTCGAATGCTACCCAGGGCGCACACCGTGGTATGCTGTGCGTTTGTTTGATCGCAATCTGGGTCGGTGTCAGATAGCGGCCGATAAAATTAAATTATTACGCTACATTAGGTGAGTGTGTGTCGGTGTGTGTGTGTGTGTTTGCAAGTGTATATGAGTATGTGTGTGTGAGTTCTACAAATAAAAAGACTACCCACGAGATAGAATAATAGGCCTGCAGTATCGTAATCTATCTGGATTACCTCTATGCTATCTGGCTTTGCTAATCATCGAGTAGTTCCTTTTTAGGGTCACATTCCATTAAAAGATATTGTTTTCGGGACTTAATCTAGATCTAAACAAGAATCTTGTTCTTGATAAGATAGATTAAATGAGCGAGGGCTTTAACAAGACTGAGTCACCGAGAACCTCTTTAAACAAAAAAAAAAAAAAAAAAATCTGGATTAGCATCGGAAATAGAATTTCATTACAATGGTTTACTCGCTAAAGTTAGGCTAGGCTGCTACAACGATTGTAAGTAGGCCCATTTACAAATAATAGATCTAAACAAGTTTAGAAAGAGGTTAACGGTTGAAAGATTGAGCAAAAGTCCCGAGTAGGCCTTGAACTTGCATAGCTAGGCGTAATAATAATAATAATAATAATAATAATAATAATAATAATAATAATAATAATAATTATAATAATAATAATAAGAATAATGATAATAATAATAGTAATAATAATAATAATAATAATAATAATAATAATAATAATAATAATAATAATAAGAATAATAATAATAATAATAAT
>JBCHJU010074368.1:0-11100 GCA_039654505.1 Plocamopherus imperialis | reverse complement strand
ACGGGGCTTGGGGAAAGTGCCGTTATATCCGGGGGTGCCGTTATAGCCCATGCCGTTATATGTGGACTGCACTGTATTAACATGGTGGGGAGAGAGGCAACTTTAAAAAATAATTTTTGCTAAGACAGGTAAGCCAGTATTTTACGCACGTCCTCGCAACATTGAAAATATTGACACAATATTACACAAGGTCAGATTATTGTTTTTGACGTAGCATTCAATAGACTAAAATACGATTTCAGAAAAATTTTGACAAAGCGCTCAAAAGGCTATAATAAACAATATCAGACAAATGTTTTTGACAAAGCATTCAAAAGAGTCTATAATTATAATACAATGTCAGACAAATGCTTTTGACAAACACTAAATAGACTGTAAAATGATGTCAGGACAATGTTTTTGACAAAGCATTCAATAAACTAAAATGAATTCGGACAAATGTTTTTGACAAAGTATTCAATAGACAATGATACATTGCCAGATTATTGTTTTAAATAAAGCTTTCCTTGGACAATTACAGAATCGGATGCTTTTTACAAATTACAGGTATTCCATAGACAATATTATACTGTCAAGACCAATATTTCGAAAGCCTTTTGAAGTGCTAGTTTTATAGCAATACAAGCATGCCCTAATTATGAATTCCGCCAAACTGAAACACAACAGGGACTAAGTTCAATCATGCACATGTTAACACTTATCCAGTGAATACATTCATTCGGTATTCTCAGCCGGAGGCCAACAAATTGACTAAAGAATATTGGTAAATTGGACAAAAAAATAATGAATGTAATACAAATTACACCTTATAATTATTTAAAAAAAAAAAAAGAAGACAGAAATGAGAAGGAAGAAATTAAAAAATAAATAAAACAAATAAGAAAATGAAAGAAAAGCAGGAATGAAAATATATTGAACAATTCAAGTCAACTCTAAAAGCTAAAAATAAATATAAAAATACATACAACATTATACATCTTGTACCTACCCGAAAGAGAACCGAAGCCGGCAAGAAATAATTAAAAAGAAAAAAAATCAGCACAAAAGGGATTCGAACCCAAGCCACCTGCTTTTGCTAGGATGCTGGTACCAAAGAGCTAACCATTCTGCCACAGAAATCACTGACACGCTGAGCAGATTGAAGGATGTGTATAGTGTGTAAATGTAAAGTTCGTGAAGGCTGGTAGAACAAAGCAAAAAGCGGTTCTTATTTTTACGTTTCTAAATCTAATGTTAGGAACTTACGAAAAAAAGTTAAACTTTAAATTAAAAAATTATTGGACTGATCTACTTGTTAGATTTGGTAGCTTTTAAATTATTATCGATGCCCTTCAAGATCCTGATCTAGAAGGAAAGAACTGAAGCAATTCATAATCCATTATTGCAAGCTTTCGAATACGGAATAGAGTCTTTGCCACCTATTAACTTAGACAAACAACAGTCGATTCAGTAATCGAGTTCAAATGCTGCAGAGTTGCATACCGAACCATGAGAGCACTTTGGAATTAAAAAAAAAATAAATAAAATGCCTATCAAAAGTCAAAAGTGAAAGAGCCATGACAGCCAATTCCATTTTATAAGGAACCATAAAGTTTCCATTAATTCAACCACACAACAGATTTTAACCAAATTAACGACTGACCTTCAGTTATCAGACATTATTTTTTTAAGTATTCCACAGACAATTTCATAATTTATACCGTCAGATACGTATTTTTGAGGCATTCCACAATCTTATGAGACAAATATTTTCAAAGTGTTTCAGACAAAAAATTACAATCTTAGACAATCTTGACAAACAAAACAAGCACACATGTATTGTCATCAATCTCTCTCCAACTCATTGCACTTTGACACTGCTAACAAATTAAAAATCACATAATTACCATTCACCCTCCATGACAAGCCTCCCACATTTTCTTTCATTACAGTCAATAAATAGATCTAAAATAATTTTATACATGACAAAATATATAGAAACATATAATATAAACAGTATAAAAATTGCTGAGCTGTGTTTGGAATGACTTTATGGGTACCTAATGACCATAATAATAAAAATAGTAATAACAATATTAATAATAATAATGATATATCATTGCATCAGGATGCCACTGATGTTATATATTGTTTTTCTTATGATGCCTCAAGCCATGACCCCACTCTGTCAAAGCCATGCACATTGATGAAATGAAAGCCTTGCCTACAGATGCTAGAATGTGCTGGTACTGAAATCAATTTAATTTTTCCTCTCTTATGCCACCTCATACCAGCTCCAGTATGTGTGAGCATACATTGTATATTTCTTTGTGTAAAATAACTTTGAAATGAAATCGAATCAACACTATATTTCATGATCTCATATTCCAAATAAAAAAAAAGTAAAACTATTATACTTATACCATTGCCATAGACAATATTGTGAGACAAAATATTAAGTGATGCTAGATCATTATCATTATTTTTACAATCTTAAGAGTGCCATTTATTGATTTCTTTTTGAAAATTAGAAAAAGAGCATACATACTGTTAGTGTAGACTCTATCAGACATTTAAACTATAAACAAAGCCGTATAATAATACATACGATCAAAAGAAACAACCTGATCTTTGTTATCTTTTAAGTGATGAAAAAAAAAAACGTGTGCATATAATTGGTCAGAGCTTTTAAATCTTCTCAGCCGATTCCCTTTGCCTGGGCCGTCCATGACTGAGGGCAGCCCCTCTCCTACCACGTCCATCATTGTCTCTATGTGAGGAACAATCTGCTAAACTGGCATCCCTGCTTCTGGGACGTTCAGTCATGTCCATTCTCGCACGACCGCCCGGCCTTGACCTCCAGGGTCTAGAAGTTGAAGGTGACAGGCCGGAGGATGAACTTGGGCCCCTCATTTGCGTCTTCACAGATCTTCCCCTACATTCGGAACTGAGCCTGTGTTTGCCTGGACCTGGATCCCTCCTCATGTGAAGTCCACCTCCCCTCTGTCTGGAACTGGAATCTGACCACCTCTTGAAATCAACATTGTCGCGATGAGAGTGAGAGTGAAAGTCGGACGTTGTCCTGGGCAAATGATGTTCTCTCCTGTACCCATCCTCTTCTCCATCAAAACTTCGGTGACTTCCCCAAGCTTCTCTTTGACTCAGGCTCTCTCTCCACCCTTTAGCTCCACTTGGCCTATCAACGAAAGGAGATTCATCATCAGGGGATGGAGTCCGGAATCTTTTTCTGTCACCCTCCCTACCATTTTCAATTTCGAGAAACTCATTGCGACGCGTTGGTCTCTTCAACGGAGTCCGTCGATGTGCGCGGGCGAGGGGGGAGACCCGATGTGCCGACCCAGACTTTGGCATGAAATTCTTGGCTTTGCTCTTCGGCAAGAGTTTTTTACGGGGTACAATTTTACTTTCACCTGGGTTCCTCTTTTTACTATCACCAGTCCTTGCCTCTTTCCTCTGCCTTTTTGCATTGTCTGTATGAGATGATTTACTTGTCCTATATTCTTTTTCAGAACTTCTTCGATCATGCTCAGACAGCCTATCATCAGCTTCAAAAACATCACTACACGTACTTTCATCTAATAACTCACCATCTTCAACTTCTTCATCGTACACCGACTCACTAGTTTTTGCTGATTCATAACTCTTTCGTTGTTCGATCTCAAATTTTTCTTTCAGAGTTTCCGTATCGTAAGTTGCAATTTCTCTGTCATTTTCCACGGCACTCTCCACATCCGGAGTCACCTCCCTTGTGTTGTCCAGCCTTGTGCTTAATTTAAGTCTGACTCTGTCCACATTTCGACGGTGAGCTTTAGCCCAAGATAACAACTGCTGGTCCACTTCATGCACAGGAGATTTTTTTCGGTCTACCACAAACTTGTTTTCTCTGTCTTTGTGACTACCCGATATCTCATCCTGATTTTGACAACCGCCTGAAGCATGGTGTGCTCCCCTTGATGTTGATGTTTCTCTGGCTGAATTTACGATGTTCTGACGAAAAGGGCTCTGTCTGGCATTTCTGGGGGACATATTTACAGCAGGGCTTAATCTTTTCAAAATGAAATTATCATCAGCAGCCTTTGATGGACTTCCAACTAGAATACTTTCCATGGGTAAAAGCTCTGCTATTTTCACAGAATTTCTTGGACTGTTTTGATTTTGTCTGGAACTTGATCTTCTCATGCTGGTAAAATCCTTTCTAGGTTCATGCATATACTCCTCCATATCTGGAATTCTGTTAGTGTTTCCTCCACTTTCCCCATCCAATGACACTTGATATTCTGCTGTGTATTTAATATTTGTTCTCCGATCATCTGTTTTTTCTTTAGATACATGCTTGTGTTTTGTGGGCAATCCTATACTGGTAGATGGCTGACTTCTCTCATGGTTTGAATCATGTTTGCTAGCTTTCCCACGTGAAAATTGAGGAAAATTCTCATGACTGTTCCTATGATTCATCTTATGCGAGGTTTTACCAAGTATTTCAGATTCCGCACTAATCACTGACTTTGAATTCATTGTCTCTGAAGTCTCATAATCCTCATAATCATCATCACTATCAACCTCTGGACTTTGAGGATTTGCAGGTCTCCTTTTCACCAGGAACATTGCATGGAGCTCTGGGAATGATAGGTGCCTGGACAGTTTTGCATCTTCGGACTGAGACAACTCCACATTTGCATCAATCCCCCCCGAGTCTGTAGGACATGTATGACTGGATGTGAAACTGGTTGACATTTCATCGATTTCTTCCAGTCCCTCATCACAGGAATCTAACGTCCGGAGGTCAAAAGGTGACATAAGTCCATCATGTGGACTCCTGTGACTCACAGGGGTGGAGAGCCGATTTGAAGAGACAGATCTGGGAGAGTCGTGGCCGACCGAAAGCAAGGAAGAAAACGAACATGTCCTAGAGGTCACTCGCTGCAACGGAACCCTTTTGTGTCGGAACATGTCCTGGTCAAACTCTGAAAGACTCTTTGCATCCAGACTCAGTTCATCCATGTTCAAAGGAGGTGCTAGACGCTTAAATCTGTTACTGTCCAAGGGAGCTGGAGACTCTTTTTCTTCTTCTGAATCTGAGGAAGAGGTGTGATGTGAATGATCAGAAAGGCGTTCCTCAGTCAGTGTGTCATCCCCGTCCTCTTTGTCAGACAAACCTCCAGAGATGGTGAAGGTGGTATTCAAGGGATTATCTCCTTCACCGAACATGCTGTGAATTGTGTCTGGCCTTTCAGTGTCCACCTCGTCAACAGCAGTGTCCCTTTTGCTGTAAGATTCAGAGCTTTTACCAGATTCCCCTACCACATTTTTGCTTTTCCTGTTTGTGGTCTTCGAATTCGAAGGAGGGTCACAAGCTTCTTCTTCTTTCCCACTCTCAGGAAACAGTTTCTTGTTTAAACATATCAAACTCCCTCGTGGAACAGACAGCCCTCCATTTGCTCTGATGCTCTTTCTATGAGAAGATTTGGGTGTGGTTGAAATTGATCTTGTCAGTCTCAATCTGGTTTCTTTCTGTGGGCTGTCTGGCAAAGCCAGTCGGTCTTGCTCTACGTCATGATCGTGAACACGTTGTGCACTTTGCCCACTGCAGCTAGGCTTTGCGTGGGCAGGTGTGACCTCAGCTTCCCTGTCACCTACGATCAATTTATGATGGCGGCCCTTTCTAGAGTGATGAGCGTCCTTCAGAAACGGCTCACTCGTACTGTCAGGTTCCTCCGCATCAAAACGAGACGCTAGGTTTACCCTCGACGGGCCTTGCTTTGCCTTGTCAAGGTTTCCTTTATGGACATCAGAAGAAGTCACTGTACATGTATCTGGTGAAGCACAGTTTCCTGCTTTAAGCAGCGCTTTGTGAATTGGTCCTTGGTTTCTCCTGTGAAGATCAAGATGGGCCTCATTTTGAATTCCTGGGCCATTGACACTTTTACTTAAAGAGTTTGCTTGGGCTTCCCTTGTGCTATTTTCGCCTTCCCAAGACCACTCTTTATTAGCTGACACATTATCAAAAGCGAGTGGGATTTTACCTGCAAAAGAAATTTCACCATCGGTTGAAACCCTGCTATGAATGGCACGAGATTCCTGTGAGGAGGGCAATCCTGGTACCAAGGTGTGAGGGTTTATAATAGGTTTCTCATTGAAGTCTTTCTCGATGGCCTCTTTCCAGCCAGTATCAAGGGATGACACAATTTCATCAATCAGGGCATCCCCGTTAATTCTAGAGAGAGTCATAATGCTGGACTGCGTTGTCTCATCATTTATGGCCAACACAGACGTTGAACTTTTATGAATGCCATGCTTCTCAGAAAGAGGCAAACTGAAGCTGCTTTTGGATTTGCGCGAGAAGAACGAAAATTTACATCGACTCAATTCATTTTTTAATGAAGAAAGAGAGCCATCCTGACTACTCGAGTCTTTGGATTCAGACAGTTGGCGAGAAATGGGCATACTGGTCTGGCTGGGTCCTACACCAATATTTGACCCTGATTGTCCACAAAGACACGATGTAGCCTGACAATGTGGACAATGGAAGCCAGAGATAACAGCATTATCATTAATATAGTCTTGCATTCTCTGATTGTTTGAACCGATGACACTCTCTGAACCTTTAACTTGTCCATCATTCACAAAAATTTCTCCCTCTCTCCTAGGAGTTAGCTCTGTTGACCTTTTAGCATTCACACCAGACTTCTTACTGGCTGATGAAGAATCAGAAAGGCAGGCATTCTTGTTTTTAGTTTTCAGGGTTCTCAAATCTCTTCTGGCAATTTTCCTGGGAGTTCGCATCAGTTTGTCCCTCTGGCTACAGCTAAGTTTGAGATTTGCAACCGTCTGCCTCAGCTTTGATCTCAGTATTTGCTGCTCTTTACAAGCATTCCTGGCCATCTCTTTCTTAAACAAATAATAACTTTTGTCAAATGCATCTTGAAAGGCTGATGTCACAAACTGCCTGTAACTTACATCACTCGAAACCCGTTCTTTGCCTGATCCACCTTCATTTTGCCCTTCCACGACTGTTTCATTAGAAGTTGATTCTGACGACTCTTCCTGCCCTTTCAGACCAGTGTTAGATTTCCTACAACTGTCTGCCGCCTCAGTCCCTAAACTCTGTGAGTCACTGGACGCGGCGTGCAACAACTCTGGCTCACCTCTGATGTGACGGTGGGTGCTCACTTCATGCAGATTCACCCGCATTCCAGGGGGGTAAAACTCGGAGGCAGATTTGCAAGGGCTGATGAGTGTCCCGCTAGTTGCCTCCTCTTCTCCCAGTACAATCAAATTTGGGGTACACATAATGTTCCTTGATTTTTTAGGTTTAGGTGAAATAGGGGACAAACCAAATTTTGATGGTGTGGTATGTAGCTTTGGTTTTCGTATTCTAGGAGGAGTCAGATTGGCATTGTCTGCCACGTCTTGATGGGAGGGCACGCATTGAGAAGCGGGCTCTTGGCACATCTGTCTGTCTACTGAAATACTATTTGTATCTTCATCATGTCCCATTTCACTGTTGGTTCCTGATGAAATGCTGGAACTACCGACTGCTTCTTGCGAATTGCTGCTCTTTTCACTAGAGCTTTCACTAGTGGCAAGATCAACTCCAAAAGTGACTAAATTGGGCATATCAGCAGAGGCCGATGACTCCACAGGAGCAGTAGGCAATTTGGGGTCGGGGATTTTAACTGTATTGGAAGATTGTACTTTTGTAAAAGGAAATGCCCTGGTATCATTGCTTGCTGCCTTGGAAATAACCTTCACCTTGTCAGAGCCAGGTGCTTTTTGATGTTTGTTTGGTTTTATGCCACTAGAGGAGGAAGATGAAGATGATGACATTGGAAGTCCAGTTTCAGAATGTTGGGGAATGGCATCATGACATGTGTCTGCCACCTTGAAAGGCCATGTGTGGTTGCTAGGAGAGAGAGGTTGAAGAGAACTCTTTTCTCTCTGAAAATTAGAATCATTGTCTCCAGTCATATTTGAGAAGGGAATACTAGCATTGGAAGCTGTATTGCTCCAATCCTGACTGGGAGAGGGGATATGCGGCACAGCTGTGGGTACTGAAGTACTACCATCTGGTTTGCAGGTTTGTGAGTCTGTCTTTACTGAGGTGGATGTTGCGGAAACGGCTGGCGGTCCCTTATAACCAGCAAAGCAGTCTGAGGCCTTAATGGTGGACCGGGATCTATTTGTAGAGGGAGAAGATACAGCAACGGGACTTTTGCCTCGATTGAAACTCCCATCCTCGAAAATCATCAGGGCGTGTTCACTGTCAGATGACTTGTCCAAAATGCTGTCAGCAGAGCTAATTTGACCTACACAAGTTACTGTAAGTCCGCCTTGCAGGTCATGCACAACTGGATTGGCACTAGCTTGGGATCTAGTTTGCAGCCTGTCATGCAGGTCAGGAAAGGCTGGTTTTTCACTATGAATGCTTGCATCTGATTCAACAAAGTCTACCTGAGATTTTTTTGACATGACTGAATCTTCATTGAGAACAATATTCACTGCTCTTTTGTCTGAGTATGTTCTATAATTTTTGTCTGGTTTAGGGTTTAAATTTCTTTGTTCCTTTGAAGACATAGAAGAAGACAAAGAAGCGTTTTCCCCTCCCCCAGGTTTTTCCCCTTGTGACGACGATAGCCCCCGTGACTGGGGATAAGATTCTTTTGAAAATCTGTCAGAAGAGTGTTCATTGTTTTCCTGGGCTGTAGCGATCTCCTTCGACCTTTTGTTTACTTTTCTTAACCTTGTAATACTATTCAATGACACAGATCTTTTTGCCGACTTTTGCTTACCCGAGTCAGGAATTTCACTCAATGAGGATGTCAGAATGTCATCCACAGTTGCCATTCGCGTATCCTTTGGGGCTATTTTTCTCCTCCCACCATCATCAACAACAACCTTCAAGTCTCTTGGAATTTCTTCTCCTTTGGTCTCCTGCACTTCACCATTTTTAGCACCAGTACTTTCTTTTGAATCAAGGGACTTTCTTATCTCACGGATTTTATTGGATAAAGAAATTTCGTCCTCGCGATCAGTCACTGTCATCCTGTCATGCTGTTTGTCCGAAACCTGTACACTGGAGACATCCTTAGCGTCGCAATGTTCTCCTCCTTTCAACTCATTTGCCTTTGCTTCAGAGACATTGTCCGTGGTAGAACTTCTCTCATTCACCTTCGCAACTCCAAAATTCTCCCCCACTTCAGTGACGGGATGTTTCTCTTCGTCGTTCACTATCGTCGTTTTCCTTTTTCCTGGCATGACTCTCATCTTTTCCCTTCCACCTCTTTCTTTCAAAGTCTTGGCATCACCTGTTAGGTCACCCTCTTGCCCCTCCTTTGGCCTTTCAGTAACATCATCCACAGTCACTTTGTTGCTATCAACAGTCTTTGCTCTCTTTTCAAGGCTTTTGCTCTGAATATCCGATGAACAAGAAACATTTGACAATTTGTTTTCACTCGACAGCTCTTTCCTATCACCTTTTCCGTTCCTAGACTGCCTCCGTAGATTTAATTTCATCCTCAGATCATTCCCTCCCATTGACTCCTTGCTTTTGTGAGAAATTTCTGCCTTAGGGTCTAATTCATCCACTTTATCCTCTTTCTTTTTGTTGCCGTCTTCTTCGTTTAAGTTTCTGTCAGCACTGGATGGTGTGTGTGAGGATCTTTCAGACTCAGAAACTAAATCAAATGACTTCTTCAACACGGGAGTGGTGTGCGAAGACTTGCCCAACTTAGGAATTGTGTATCTTCCGAGTTCTCTTCCTTTGTCTCGCTCTTTCACAGGTTGTTTCACTGAATAATACTTGGAGACTGGCTCACTTTTCTTTGTCTCTGTCTCTGAATCATGAGCTGTAATCGATTTCAACTTTTCTTTAGTGGGTTGTTTCAAAGAGTCAGAATCTGTATTAGGTCTATCCCTGTCCTTTCTCGGCTTTTTTCCAGAGTCATAATCTTTATTCGTTATGTCTCTCTCTTTCACAGAATCTATTTTTAATCTCTCCTTCTCTTTCAAAGAACTCATATTTGACCTGTCCCTCTCTTTCGCAGAATCTTTATTTGATCTGTCTCTTTCTTTCACAGAATCTTTATATGATCCCTCCCTCTCTTTCACAGAATCTATATATGATCTGTCACTCTCTTTCATTGAATCTTTATTTAACCTGATCTTCCCCTTTACAGACTGTTTCTCACCACCAGAACTTATACTTGATCTCCCTTTCTCTTCAACAAGAGGTTCGTTCAATGAATCAGAATCTAAAAGTGATTTGACAGTCTCTATCACAGCAGGTTGTGTCACCGAATCCGGCTTAGAATTTTCAACACATGTTTCCCTGTCAGTCCATGTCTGTTTCAATGGGTTCTGCATATTAGAATCTGCACCCGATTTGTTGTTCTCCCTGAGAATTAATCGCTTTCTTGAACCTTTGGTCTTTCTATCCAGTCTGCCTCTTTTTATAACAGGTTCTCTGTCTGCATCATCATCAGAACCAAAGCTATGTGTGGGTCTCTTGATGCCTGACTTTTCATCCCCGGAGGGCATTATATCAACATCAGAGTCTTCCGTCGCTGTTATGGACAATTTAGTCTGAAAGTCTGATTTTCTGCTTATTGTAGATGACGACTGCCCTTGTAGAAATCCTCCTTCCTGATTATAGTGTCCTCGGGCATTACAATTAAAAAAGCTCTCTTGATCCCATTTTTGCTGACAAGCCAATTCTACTGTTAATTTCCTGGACAAGAAAGAAAAAAAAAAAAAGCATAACATGAAATCCTGAAGAGTCCACCGCACAATAAATATATAGGGCCATTCCATGAAAGGTCGACCAAATGTGAAAAAAATGAAAGTGATGAAATCACATCAATTCTTTCTTAAAAGTTGACAAGAAAGGTCTATTCTCATAAATTTCAACTCAAAACCTGTATAATATATGGTTCAAAAGATACATGGCAAACATCGATAGGGAAAATTTTTGCGATTGCGGCAAAAAGAGAAAGTTACACATAAATATTTTTCTCAACCTCAAATAAAATTACACCTCACTATTTGCATTTTTCTCACAATCTTCGAATATACTGTTAGAGATAACAATAGAAATATTTGGGT